>JBCJKH010057672.1:0-17774 GCA_039877255.1 Loriculus beryllinus
GCCATGCTGTGCAGCCTGTGGGCAGTGCGCTCCCCCGCCAGTCCCAGCCTCCTGCTCCTCAAGGAATGGGCAGTTCAGAGACATTGCTCAAACAGAAACAGGCATCTCAAGGAGCAGAGACCAGCAACCAAGTCTCCCAATTAAAACAAATACAGAAACATCTATGGATTCAGTAAACCCTTGAAACATTGTATCTGACTCAAGCCAAGGAGCTGGAAAAATCACCTCTGGCCCTTTTCTCACCGTCCTTCCCCAACAGGCAACACGAACTCTTGTTTGGCTTGGCTTCGTACTGGGCACCACCCAGCCCAGGGAACTGAACACCCAGGAGCAGCACAACAGAATGAGTGGCGTGACCTTCCACGGGAAGGCAGTGAGGACTGTTGGATGTGGCTGCTGTACCCTGTTCCGGCCGCTGAGCAACAGCGCTGACTGAGCACAGTCCTGTCTCCTGTAAGGTTGGGTTTGAGGGTGAAGCAGGAGCAGAGCTCAGTTACAGATGTAACGGCACTCTGAGGTTGCCATTTCAAGATTTCCTTCATAACAGAAATTCCACAGGACTCATCAAGCTCCCCACATGCTCACACATTACTCATCACTATGGTATCTGAACACCTTAGACAAGCTGTTCCATGTGAAACATGCGGCCATCGGCCAAAATCTCTGGAGGTTTCGAATGTATATTAGTAGTTCCTGTTCAGTTCCAGATCCAGTATAGACTTCAAATTACTAAGACATTTTAAGGACCTTAGTTACAGAGGTTCTGCTTTGGACTGATCTTTCTTCCTTTACCAAAAAAACCCACTGTTTAGATCATTTCCACTGAAGTCACTCTCTGTGAATCTGTCTTCTTCATCAGTATATTCCCAGTGTGTTCTTTGTTGCACACTGCTTTAATTAGTGTAACACAGTCTTGTATATTCAGCAAAAAAAGCTAAATATGACAAATGTGATTAAATGTTTCAGTTTTGAGAACATCAGCTTAGGTAAGCTTTTACACAATAAGGCATTAATAATCTTTTGCATACGATATAAAACAATTTTCTGTGATTAACTGTGTGCTGATCTTAACAATGGTAACAATGGATGAACACTTTGCTCACTGTGTAGGCAGAGACAGTTAGAGAGATATACAGAAAAATTACCACAGAATTAGGAAGTAAATAAATGTTAAAGTCAAATATTTGTGCGTTTATCCTTAGACTCTAATGATGACAAAGCTTATCAGATATTTTACATTTTCTCTCAGCAGCAATCATGTGGTTATCACTGATATATGAAAATAGAGAAGAATTGGGTTATGAAGTCCAATAAATAAAGCATTTTACTAAATTTGTATGCATCGGTGTGTATGTGTTTGTGCCTGTAAACTATGTATTATAGTGAAATGAAACAGGGGAGGATACAAAACCTCAAGCCCTTCAAATGAAGTAACCAAGGCTCTATGTATTAAATGTTAATGTTATCATAACGTGGCTGGTGCGTATACACACCACTGCTCTCTACTGGGTTAAGTCAGAAATGCTTATCTTCGACTAAATGCCTATACCGTAACTAAGTGAAAATGATTTTTCCTTAGCTCACTTGATAAGAACTTGTTTACAGAGCAAGTAGCAGGTTTTAATACTGATGCTTAGCATAAATTAAGGTGGCCATCTTGTGCAGCCTAGTGACAACACCTCAACAAAGGGCAACTGCACCTCAGCTAGCATTACTATAAACTAGATTTAAAATTACATTAAGAATTTAACAGATGGGGTCATTTTTTTTTTCAACAGCTCCTAGTCATGGTATATCAACTCCCCATTCAAGCTGCCTGTGTCTTTTGTTTCATGTCTCTGGTCTCCATAGGCAGAGCCATCCCAAACACCAAGCAGTCCAAAGTAGCAGATAATTAACTACTGCCTATTGTACAAATTACACATTTTCAATTAATGCTCTTACCTCACAGGCAGGGCAGTTAGTTTTAATCAGTCTCATGACATCAACTATTGTGGTTCCTGTTCTCACATACCAGAAGGCACCATGATGGTGCCATGCAGGCAGACTGCAGCACTCAGCCCCTTCGCTTGGTCTCTGCTGTGTGTAGTTGCTCCTTCCTAAACATTTGAAAAGGAACGGTTCTAAAGAGAGAATCACTGAAGGTCATTCTTTGGGATAGGCTGCACATACAGAGTTCCAACAGTTTTCAGTTCTTATGCTCACAGTTTGCATAGCTTCAGGCCTACCACATGCTATGGAAGAGGACAATAGATATCAGGTGCACACAAGCCATTTCCTCTTTGCGTCTGGCTCAGAGCATCTTCCATTAGTACCACTGCAAGACCAGGGCAGTTCAGACAAACCTCGAGACTACCCTTAGCTAATTTGGGTGAAACTGCAGAAATGGCTTTCCTTATTGGGTTGTGTGGCCTGGGCTGAACACAGATTAGCTGATAAAAGAGCCGGGGTTAATCTGTCTATTTGATTTTATATATATTCTTTTAAATAACCTTAAAAATTTCAACACTCTAGTGAATTAAAAATATAAAGTATTTGGATTTGGGGTGGGGGTGGGAGAAGGACAAGAGAACAGAACATTCAGGAAGTAGAGCAAAAACATACACTTCATTTCCACAAGTAAGAGAATGACCTTTATAATGCAGTTGGAGCCTTGCTTCTTGTCAGTTATGGGTCAGTGCCCTATTACTGTATTGCCCACACACTATTATTGCAGCAATGCAACTGCACCCCTAGAGGGAGGTTGTGTCAACATTTCTATTACAAACTCCTCTTTCCAGAAGGTTAAAACCTGCCTGTCAGCAAGGAAATAACTTTATTGAAACCAAACCTTGATAAAAATCTGTTTGGCCACTTTCAAATGACTACAGCCTTGTCTCAGCATAAAAAACATAGTGGGTTCAAATGCCCTCATGCAACTTCTGAACAGTTTTGCTCAAACCCCTCACTTGGCTTGGCTATACCCACGAAGCTCGGGAAGGGAAGGCACTGAAGGAAGCCCTCAGCTTCCTCACAGTTTTCCTGCCCTGGGCTCTTCCAGAGGAGCTGGAGCCTGGGAAGGCTGCTGGAAGGTGAGATTTTCGCAGAGACCCAGCCCTGTGGCAAGTCTGGAGCCTGGAGTCAGAAGACAAGGCAAACATCTCACTTCACTGCAGACATCTTCAGATGCCTCTTCCTAATGGAGGCCACTTTTGTTCCTGCTATGGAAATAGCGACGGGAAAGCAAAAGTGACCTCCTTCAATGCAGCTCACGTTAGCACAAGGGTAGTGCATCTATCCCTAATTTTGGGTGAAAGCTAGGGTTACAAATATATATACACACATATAAAGAGTCATACTAAACCTGGATTTGGCTCCATTTGTTTAAAAAAATTCCATAAACATACATTGAAGCCATACACCAAAAAAGCTTTTAGAGGACTCAAAGGGGTCTTTCTGATGTAATAGGTACATTTACTTGGGTTTTCAGTCCAAAAAATCTGGTTTATGTGTATATCTGGCTGGTAGATTTACATATCCAGGCAGCTTTTTAAGGAGTCAGTCTCCTGTGTGTAAATAAGAGATGTCATCTGTTAAGATCTCATAAAAAAAACTTTAAATCAAATACTTTATATTCAAGCCTCCCCCTTTAAAATGAAGACAAGAGTCTGCAACTGGGAGCCTACAGTGCAAACTCTCTCACTTTATGGGAATTTTCTCCTGAAGACAGACACTTAAAAAATAAATAAATAAACTATGACATATTAAAAAGAGGAGGCTCTGTTCAAAGCCTTGAGGTTCGGATGCATTTTCCACCGTGTCTGCTCTGCTTCTGAGCAATCTTCCTCACAAACAAACGCACAGCAGACCAAAACCCTGTGCCAAAATGTGGCCAAAAGAGTCAAGTCCACAACATGAAGAACACTAGTTTCTTCCTAAGACAGAGCTGAACTGGAAACTGTGGCAGCCTCACGGGGCATTAAAGACCAGTGGGGCTTTGTGAAATACTAACAAAGTATAAAATTCCAAGACCCTGGAATGAGCAACACACCAGCAGAAAGAGGGATCAGAGTACACTGCGTGGCTTTCTCAGTTTGCCCCCCTGAAAACCACGGTGCACAAATTAACCCCCATGTCCTCTGAATCCCAACCCACTTGGCAGCAGGAACAGCAGAGGGAGGGTATACCGGATACTGCAGTCTGGTTCTGCTCCCTGGATCCAACATTAGCACTGATAAGCCTAGAACTGATGTCAGGAGCAGGAAAAGGAAATGCAGGACGAAGAGAGGAAAAACCTTCCTTGTGCTTTTCTGATCACTGTGCTCGTGGATGCATCTCCTGAACCCCTAAGACTGCACTGCAAATACAGCATCCTCTGATGACAGTGAGACCGGCAGGTGCCGAACGGCTACTCCACAATTCTGAAGACTTTGCCTTTCTCCTTTGCTTCCCATTTCTTAAGTGTCAAAATCCTGAACCCTGGGATTATTTCGTTAACTGATGACATGATCTCTCCCTGCAGATCTATCTACTTTCAACACAATCAAGACCTCCTCAAGGACACAAAACCTTAAATAGCTAAAAAAGCCTAACAAGAAAGACGTGCAACCTGAGACCCCTTCCGTCTGGCACTGTAGTTTAAGCAGACATTCCAATTCTGTGGACCCTTCTATAAGCAGTCTGGTACACAGCCACGCTGTGTCAGAATCTATAAGCAACACTTTACTGTTTGGATCAAACACACAAATGAAATGTGAAGGAATGAAGGCTAATTCAGGGACGCAAGATCCATTAAACTATGCAAGTATGCATGAACTGTAAAAAGTGGATCCTGTACATATCAGCTATAGCCCTTAGCTGTTAGCAGGTGTGAATCAGTCAGTTGTACAATTCATTTGTCTACCTAATTGCACTGAAGATAGGCTTTTACTTTGCCTATAACATCACTAATGAGTAGGTTTTCAGTTTGATCCAACTAATTAATTCTTGTTAACTTCCTTTGCATTGCTGTTCTTTTAATTTAACCAGAGACAGCACCAGAGTTGCTACTAGTGTTTAGTCTCAACTAGATTGCTCCTATTCATTAAGGGCTGTAATTGTTGGTCATACCCTCCCAAATGGTCATTACAACCTCTGGCTTGCATATTGAATAACAGCAATTTCCTGACACCAACAGACTCTCATGTGAGGGAGGAGAAAATGCTAATAAAGAAAGAATAAATGATTCTCTGCTTCATTCAGTGCTGTGTAGATTTCCTTTACAGCAGGAATTGCACCGAGGTGGTAAAACGGGTTTCTTGCAGGCCCCCTACCTCCACCCTGAGTGAAAACAATAAGAACCAAGTCAAGCATTCCCTGCTACTGTGATTACAGCATCCGTAAAAGTGATTATATGGCTGCTGTAATCAACTTCAATGAAAGCTGCCTGTTAGAGCTTCAATAATTACTCATTTCTGTTAACAGCCTGCTTTCAGTTTAGTACTTTGAGGCCAGGGAAGAAAAAAACCCGGACTTTTAATAAAGGCTCTTGTGAACGCGGCATTTTGGGGGGTAAGAGCTTGTGTGTGGGCAAATAAAAAATGCACATGCAACTTTTGTGTCCTGTTCTCAATAGCAGCCCCTTTCCATTTCAGCTCACAATCTATTTAACCAGCAACAAGCACAAGTTCATACAGGGTTCAGTCATGTACTGAATGTTTACTGAAGGAGGCACAATAGTTTAAATAAAGTGGTGGTTTTAAATATTTTACCCATTTCTTCAAACAAATTGCCAATCCTTAAACTCTGTGTTAAACACATTTCAAAAGCAAAATACCACAAGCTCTCTTTCAATAAAACCACTACTTTTGTCATATTAGGCCTCCTCCTTCTGGATGTATTTTATTTCTGCAAAGCTCTTCAGGAGAATGAAGTTTACGGAAGTTAAGGGCTCATTCTTAAACAAAACAAAAGAACCATTTAGGCTGAGATTAAAACAACACAGGTCACCACTGCCCTCCCACCTTTGATGTTCGGCAGAGCAATGCCATTGCTGGGGACAGTGGAGGCAGACTGTAGAGAAGTTGACCAACACTTCCACCCCACACTTAAAATTGGAGGCAATCTTTTCTTTAACTTAAATTAAACCTCAAATGACAAGAAGCAGAGAAACCACTCCACTTGCTTGCATAACTTCAGGACCACAGCTCATGTTACTGGTGCCTCTATATATTTTTCCTTATGAGCAAAAAAAAAAACCCGACCCAGAAAGAAGGTTCTCAGAGTACCCTACAGACAGCTAAAATGCTACAAAATGCTGTAAGATCTTACAAAGAAAGCCAGTGAAGCCTGTGTAAGCATGACTTTACATATGGAGAGATTTTCCTCACCTAGACTCATTCATTCTTCAGTTTGGGTAGTTTACAGTAAAATTACCTGCAACTCCAGAGCCAAGTTTCCAGGGTTTCTGTCTTTGCAGCAACTAGCAGGCTGCTGGGGGCATAGGACATGCTGTAAAGAATACCCAGCTGCTTCCTTAAAACAGGACTGTGTTTCCTGCAAAGACTCGCAGCACATGGCAGCATTTGTACCAAGCAGATGAGCAGTTGCTGGGCCTTCATCTCCCCCTATCCTGCTGATTCCAGAGGGATGGAGTTAGCTGCTGTCTTGCCTTGTACGTGATGGCAAAGTACAAATCTTGATCTGATGTGTGAATGAGAGGGGAAGCACCTGCTGCTTTAGCACCTGAGCAGTAGCATCAAGGAGAGCTTAGCTCTGTGAACAATACATACACTGCCTTGGCCCAAAAATGCATAACATGCTTCCTGTCCTCAGTTTATCTGGTATGTGAAAATAACAGAAAAAAAATGTTATTAATGTCCTGAATGTAATACAGTGCATGACATTTACATATGTCTTTCATCCTGAAGGGTTCTGAAGCACTTTATAAATGATATGCTTATGGAAATTGCTTCCCCATTGGAATGGAGCCAGCACTGTGGTTTAAGGCAGCACCCAGCTGGACAAACGCTCAGCAGCACAGATTTGGTCAAATGACAACAGTTGGAATTATCTGCTTTTGCAAAGAGTCACACGAGTTATAGCAAGCCTGATTTTCCTCACAAGGCACCTGCAATCACTGCTTTATTGTGCATGCACTATTTGGTTGCATCCACTGTAATTTCCATAAACCTTCAGCTATAGCTGAGGACAGAGCATTCTCAAAACAGAGATCACACAGGACTGGGAACTGTTTTCCCTAGTGGTCCATCAGAATGTAACTGTGGTAGGAAAGAAAGCACTCTGAGTGACCTGTGTATTGTGCCAGCTGCCTAGATATAGTTTCAGTGTAAGGCAGCATCTTCAGCTGGCACAGCCCCGTTTATCTGAAAGGATCTATTCCAAAATATAGCTTCTGAAATTTCACTTCCATTTTACAATTTCATTTTCCTTTCCTGGAAGGGAATTGTGACAATGGATACCATGAGCACTTACAGATCATATTCTCTTCCTCTGCATATCAAAGGATGGATTCCCGGTGCTGCTCTTTTTGTCACTTGTGTGCACGAAGGAGTTGTAGCATCAGTTTTGTCATCTTTCCTTCTCTCTACTTCCATAAGAGGGGCAGTCAGCTTTTGCTCCCACGGCAGAGGCTCTCTCTTCTGGTGCAAGACTGAGGATGCTTTGTTTTACATTATGTGGAACAATCTGACTAATGTAGCTCAATATTAGGCTCTCAGGGGAGTGTACCTATCACATCCCTTCCACGACTTCTTTTTACTCAGTCTTGATTTAGACGTGGTGTGGTAGGACCAAGATATTTGGACACAAAAAGGGACGTGAAAAACAGCAAGCATAAACTTGGAAACTACTTAGTGCTGCATATTTACCCAAGAAAGACGAAAACTGGTTTTTATGTGCTTGTTTGCTCTGAAAATCAAAGCAGATTCCATGTCCTCAACTGAGAAACTCACACCACATAGGAACTGTCAATAGTAGGATAAAGAACCTATGGAAAGCCCTACATGTAGGTAGGTGTCTGTCTAAGCAGTCTCTCTAGCACAGATGAGTGAGAGTCACACTGAAATTAGTAGGAGCCATTTTTCCTGTAATGTAAATCACCTTACTATATTTTTGCAAGTAATTTAACATGAAAGAAAATCATAAAAGGTCCTTTTACTCTCTATTACCTACTTGGTAGGTTGCCTTTGGAGCAAAATTACCAAGAACAAACTTTGTGTTTCTTAGGCTGCAGGAATGGAGACTTTTCCCTGGCTTTCACACGCTAGTATACGAAAGATACAGAATGGCCCATAACTGCTAAAGCATCACAACTTAACTTATTATAAGCTGTCTTCAGAACTTTGTATTAAGCAGACAAATGCACAAACCCCAACACTCTAAAAGTAACTGTTGTGCTATGTATTAGGAGGATGCTGTAAATAAACTTCTGCTTGTCAAAATCGAGCTGAATAACACTTGAAAAATGCAGGACACCAGTTTTCTTCAGGACAGCCACTTCTGCAAACTGCTGTAACAACACTCAACGTTAAATTTTTCACCATCACTGACAAATAGGAAGGCTTGATACAAAGTACTGGAGAACTGGCTGGGAACTGCAATTTCTGCTCCCCAAATAGCTTGCACTGTGTCCCATAGGTGCTAAAGTAAAAATTAGCATTAAAAAAAGATCTTGAGCCACGATCTCATTTTGTTTAACATTAAAGAAGTTTACCCCCACAAATAAAATGCTGAAGTATGAAATCTTGCTTTTCAATTACTCATGACAGCCCACTAAGGACAACAGGTATCAAAAGATACCATTCTTTTCCTCGTTTTGATGCAAAGAGTAAGACAGAGGTGTCTGCAGAGTCAGCTGGAACTCAGGCCTCCCAACCACGGCAGACAGATTTGGGGTATTCTGACATATCTACTTGCTTAAGACAGGAGCCTCGCTTTAAATCTTTTAGCTGCAGGAGATGATTAAGGCAGACTGAGTGGTGCTATGTGCAAGAAGGATGCAAAAAGCAGTATCTTTATGTAGCACGCTTTCATGCTAACGGATATAATTACAGACATTGAGATCTTCCCAAACATGATTACAGACCAACTGGCTTTTTTTTTTTTTTTTTAAGGAGAACCCCCCAAACTAACCCTGATAAAGGGATGATAAAACTGCTCTTTTTCATAGTCTTAGCAATTCCATTGGCTGGCTGACCTACATTCTCACAAAGAAAGAATTATGTGATGCAGATCTTTGTGCAGATGATAGTTAAAAATGATGTTAATAGAGTATTTGATAGCTTTTTGAGAGGTGAAGTAGGTGTGAATGACAAATCCTTTCGAGATGCACAGATTGTCTTGCACTACAATTGCCTGTATTACTGTAACTGTAGCATAAAACATGCAACTCCTACATGAGTCCCTTCACCTGTAGATTCTGATTGCTCTGCAGTGTTCTCATTCTACAGATGGAGAAACTCTTCTTAGAACTGAAGCTACATGGTTCAGCTGACACCCCAGGGCAGTCAAGCTGCAAGGAATGGTGCTGGCTCCTGGTTCCCAGCACAGCGCAACACTTGGAAAAACTTACTGCAACTGTCCCCTTCACTCCAAAGCATTGCTGCTCCAAGAGAGATATTAATTAAATTAAATGCTTGCAGTGACCATTTCTTGCACAATCACCAACAAAAGCTGCATAAACTGCATTTGAAAAGATGTATTGTTTGTAAGTTTGTAGTAGAACTCCTTCCTGCATAGCATGAAGTCCCAGCTAACACTACATTACTCGCTACACCTTGTTTTACTTACTTTCTTCTTCATGTACCTATAGCAGCAGCAGCCAGTAGCATGACATAATGAAACCTATCAATTATTCACTTTAACTGCTCTCCACTGACCAAAAATGCACTTTGAGATCTATCAGGAGGCACCTCTGCTGACAGTAGGACAGGGTCTGGGTACAAGGGCTATTACTAAGTCGATTAAGTAGGCCTCAAAATAGACTCAACTTTCTAATTAAATCCCAAGCTTGAATCACATCCAAACCCAGACATAAAGCCAGAGCTGTGCAAGTGGAATGTGTTCAAACTGGCCCACACTGCCATGCTGGCAGACCATGAGCTTTTGTAGAGAGCACAATGTAGGAGCCCGACTTGGAAGTGACAGTACATAGGACTATTTTGGGCAGGTGACCACTGAGACATCTCTTAGCTCAGTACAGAAGGGACAGATGGAGTTACTAGTGTGACTGGAAGCTGCTGGAGTTAAAGTGCACGCCAATACCACAGAGCTCTATGGCAAAAGGTGAAAAGACTACATAAGCAGATGTGAGACAATTCCTTGCGTACCAACTAAGTACCAGAAGCACTTCACGAGGGAGCAAAATCACAGCTTAACCACCCTCCATGTCATACATAACAAAAAAACTAGTGAAATGTCACCATGCTTTCTGCTGCTGGCAGCCACAAACCCAGATTTCACGATCCAGAAGATGTCCTGTGTTTGGTTTGAGGAGACTGTGAAGAGAAGGCAGTTGTAGAGTTGGTATCTTTATGCGGAAGGGCAGAGGATTTCCCTAACAGAAAAACTAGAATGAAGTCTATGTATATATCTATGTGTATCTATAACTGTATATATCCCTATAGAGTTTGTGTGTTTAACAGCTGAACATCATGTCTTTAGAAAGAGAGAGGAAAGAAAACGAAACTTATTTCCACCAGTCTTCCTGCTCTGATGGCATAAATTCTGCACTCTAACAGAACTCAGAGGAAAGGTAGTCATGCTAACTCTGACTTTAGGAAGAAGACAGCAGCTGTCTAACTATCATCCACAGATGTCAGCAAGTTCCAGAAGTTCACTACTTATAAGACAATAATGAGGCAATCCCTCTTTAACCTGTTGTAAAATGATCCTCCTGCCTTTTGATATGTGCCTCTAGTTGTAGCATTGTGAGATCTGGAGAACAGCAGTTCAACTCCTCTGCTGCCTTCATGGGTTTGCAAATTTTGATCATTTTCCTCCCACCCTGATCATTTTCTGCCTCCTCCTTCTCCCCTCCAAGCCCTGGGAGATGACATTGTTGAGTTTAGTATCTCCACTGGCTCTTCTTTACCTACATGCTGGTAGAGCAGATCATTGTGGTAGCATTTCCCTCTGCTGAAGCCATGAATGACCACTCTCCACAAGGTCATGTTTGACACTATGTTCAGGGACCTTTCTGAGATGGACTTACAGTCCATCTTACCAGGACTGAAGCCAGTCAGTAGCATGTGTTTCCCCACAGTATTTTCTACAGCCATTTGTTTAAATATCAAAACCAAAGGACAACCATAAGCTGCTTATATTAGTCCCAGAGCTAGGCCAATGCTCGCTCACACAATCTCAAGTGAGAAACAGCCCTATTAGCAGTGAGACAGAAGTTACTCACTAAGACAAGCTGAAACAATATAAGCATAGATCAGGCCTTGCAAACCATAGAGATGCACACAGAGGCACTTGACTTTTCAACATGAAGGATCTACATGTAGGGACAGCAGCACCCCACCACCCTTGTGTGTAACTGAATGCTCACAACAAAACTTCTCCAGCAGAAATGTGGCTGAGGCAAGAGTGTAACTAAAGGACAGAAAGCCTTTGCTTTTGTACCAAGAACCATGCAAATGCCCTCTCAGAGCACTGAGGCCAAAGTCAGGGGCTTCCATTATGATTAATCATCTGCGATGTTGACTTCATTAAGTAAATAAAAACTTGTTAAAGAATAGAGCACAACTGACATTTTTTGCAGTCTCTTGTTTAAAATCAATGTCACTGATTGAATAAGTCTTATTTCTCATTCTTATGCTCTAAGAACCTGACCCATGAACTGGTTTCAAAATGTTTCCCAAAGCTAGAACTAAACATAAGTTGTTGTTTTGGAGATTCTGCTGATCTCAAAATGGAACTGAACCAAACCAAAGACCTTTTCCAGATCAACACCAGATTGGCTGAAAAGCAACATCCCCTGGCACGTTCCGCACAACAAGAAGACAACTTGACTTTAAGAGCGCTTTAAAAACCACCAACTTGCTCAGAGTCTGTCCTTCCTTGCTACACACCATGCAAACCTTCTTCCCTGGAACCACGGGCACTACCTCCTAAGGTGAGATCCAGGTAGACTGCTTCTTGTGACTCCTGTTCCTCGTGAAGGAAGAGTAGCCTTTTTTTCCTCTAGCAATGCCACAACTATACCTAGTGACAGGGAGATACACACGTGCACTGGTAACAGGTTGGGATTTTTACAAGGGAGGAAGGAGATTTTATTACCAATGAGCTCCCACACCTCTGGCTAGTGCTGGCATCACTTCATTCTCACCAGCAGTGTGGGCCCCTATATTAAATTTAAGGTACTTTAAAAAATACAGGTGCAGTATAAGTCCAAGACTAAAAATGATGCTTGCAGAAGAGGAGGAGATGGAGGTTAACACTTCCCCTTGCTGAAGGCCCATGCTGAGAGTCTGTGAACTGAACAATAAACTGTTACTGGCTTGGAATCAGAGCTCAACTACAACAGCTTCAATCACAGCTGGATCTAACCCAGAACAGATTCAAACATACTGGTTCAATTCCCTGGTTATAAGTGTCTTCTTGTAATGATAAGCCATAATCAGCAATTAGGAAGCGTTCATGGTGAGGCAGTGCCAGAATTCATGTAAGGAAGGTCAGGTCTGGGCCCAGGTTTCATAGAAATTCCAAACTGGAATAATAACCTTTATGCAGAGCAAACATTTCAGTATTGACACAGATAAAGCACAGCGGAGAAGGTGAAAAAAAGCAGGAAGCGTTTGCCATTTATATGAAGATAACAAGGTATACATGTTCCTCACCATAAAGTTGTTATAGATTCCATTGGGCACCATGGTAGTTGTACAGTCCTTGCAGTAATCCTGGCTATATTCTGTGGTGTGTATCAATAGAGTTAAGTATTTATGAGCTACAAATATGACAGGAAACAGATGCACCCTATATAAGTAATAATATATGATTGTGCCAGTGTTGCTTATAAGCACTCTATCGAGACCGCTCAGCTGAGCTCAGGTAAAAGGTACTTGATGAGAGAGAGTACAGCTTTAAACTTTCTGGTATTACCTTCTTTGGGGGAGTTTTCTCTAGAGCTTTCTCTCTGATGTGCTAACAACTCACCTCCTTCCTCTAATTCAGGGTTTCCAGATGACAATACAAAGTGCAAACAGTGCATGAAGCTGGTGAAAAAGTGGCTTTTACACTTGTCTCCTTTATACTGGTGATTATCTCAAGCCCAGCTCTCCATTGCCTGTTTTGTGGACAGTCTTCCAGGCTAGAGATTCATCTGGGGAAAAGCTACTCTTAAGAAGGTTCTGAATGTGGAGAGACATAAACACTGCAGTTGTTGCAGAGTGAGGGCTACAAGCTGGCTCTGAAGGAACATGCAAACATGGCAATGAGCCACAGGACATGAAAAGGACTTTTAACTGCAGAATGAGAACAGACGTAGCACTTATCCTGAAGTCATCCTAAGACAAAGTGCATCTTCTTTCCAGCACTGGCTAAGGGGCAACATTTTCAGTTCACAGTTGGTGATTCCCAAGAGTACTGCTGGGATGTTCCATTTTATACACAGTCTTTTAAGACTACAGATGACAGCAATGTTTGTGAACAACAGCTTTAATCGGTAGAGAAGTTTGTAGTCTGGATCACAACTGTTCACACCATTAAGAGTTTTCCCAGAATTTTGGAACATGTCTTTTGGAGTGGTTTTGTTTTTTCTTCCAAGTAGTATATTAGTGTGTTGTAGCTTTAAATTCATACACTACTCTTTAAATGAGATACTAATATAAGGTATCATATGTTCATGGCGCAATCCCGACCTTCTCCACCTAGTCGAATCAGCTCCTTTCTCATTATACACTCGCTATTTCTATGTCATCCTGCCAACTGCTAGCTAAAGTTCTGTTTAATTTGACTGCAAGAGACAACACACAAGAAATGGAATAACAAAATCAAAAGTAATGATTTTGTAAACTGGCAATTGTTTAATTCCCTTCAGAGTAATAAAATTTTATAAAAGGAATATGAACAAACTGAAAAATCAGGGTATGGCCATTTGAGCTTCTTTTTGGTTTCTTTGAGAGAGAAAACACTAATAATAAGATGTTGTGGTTGAACATAGTCTCCTCTGATTTCTCTCATTTCCTCACTTTTACAGGTAGGAAGGATAGAATAATACATGCATTTAAACTATTGGCCTAAAATGACAGCTCTAAACCTGGATATGCTGGATACTTTAGGACCTTGTTATTCCAGGTTCACATGTTGACAGATAAAGGACAACATCCTTGTCTATATGGAGACATAATGAGAGTAAACTTCTTTCTCTGCAAGGCCTTCTTAACTATCAGACACACTTTTTGGTAGATCTCAGACTTGTTGCTCCTGGGGGATGAGCCAAAGTAACCTACTTGCAAGGCAACTTGCAGGGAAGAAATAAAGTGAGGGTGATGGTGGGTGGAATATTAATATAAGGATATAAAAGTAGGACTTAATAAGTTTGTTTAGACACAAAGTGCTGTAAATTTAATAATACCTTTAGTTTCTGGGTCTCCAGCAAACACAAGCCCTGAAGGCCACACTTCCAAATGTGGCAAGTTATGCCAGACAGGGTTTTCTCAACTGCTTGAAGAAGGCGCGATCCTGACTTCCATTTTAATCAGTGGGATTTAAGCACTTAACGTCAGTGATTTTGAAGTTCCACTAACCAATTGTCTTTTTAGTCATCTAAATACTCTTCTGACTTTTGATTTAAGACATCCATGTTACAGAAATGGAAATAAAGTGACAGCAGAATGAAAGGCGGCATTAAAATAAGAGCTAGGCTTTTCCAGGGATGGCTGATAATGTTCAGAAGTGGTAGGAAAGTGAAGTCAAAATCTGAGCAATTATACAGCCACATATGAGCAACTGTCAGAGACTCCTTCTCCGCAGCAGTTGCCTTTGTTGTCCTGAATCACTGCCCAGACAAAAATAACTACCAATGAGTAGCAACCAACTGAGCTACCAAGAGTAGATAAAGCAAAATGTCGAACAAAAAAGGTCTTCCCTCTACGGGTGTTAGTACTTTACACAAATTTGACCACACTTTTCAATCTGAACTAATATAGATGACCTGTGATCACTCCAATCAATGTAACCCACGTGAAAGAATCTTTCAAACCTCTGGGGATTGGTACCAGCTTACCAGTGAGGAGCAGAGTGATGCTGGCTCTGAAGTACCTTATCAGCATTTCATCACAGAAAAGGGAAACCTGAGAAGAACCTCAAACATAGACACAGATTTCCCAGGCCCAGGGTATGTTCAGATATGCAAGCAATCTCAACTGGTACAGAAGATGAGAGGAGTTTCAGCATGCTATAGTGATTAAACCTGAGATGGCCTATGTCCACTCAAGCCAGTCACAGGCATTTTCTCAGGATGAAACACTACCACTGTCACCGCTTTTTTCTGACCAAGCCAGGCAGATAATGACATGGATCCTTCTTAAATTACCACTGCTGTGGCATCCTACATAATTGCTACAGATTCAGAAGATAATAACAATCTCCAGCTGCCTGTAACATTGCAATTAAAATCTCTAGTAATCATTGGTGTAAGTTTGGAGGTACTGCACAAGAGCAGAGAAACCTACCTTTCTCATTATTAAGTAAAGATTATATCATCATATACATAGAGCCTAAAAGATAACCGCCCTTGCTCAATATATAACATATTTCTTACTCTGATGAGAAAAACATAGCAAAGTTTCGCTTTAACAAGGTGAAATGCAAAACCATCTGGTCTCAAAGGAGATTACTATTATTACATACTACACTTTTTTATAGTGATATAATTTAAATATCAGGTAAAAAATATCCAAAGAATTTAAAAACTGATTAAAGCATATACAGATTTCTATAAAGAAAAGGAAGTGTCATCATGAGGATTGTATTTTATTAACTTTCACATAGCTGAAAAAAATTATCCTAATGAAAAGGTTTGGGTGTCCTTAACCTAATCAATTGTTCAGCTATGTGACCTCTTTATTTACTTATATCATTATCAATCTATCTCGAATCGTGATTTCAGTGTAGGAAGGGACATGCAGTGATTAGGTTCAGAGAAACCAATTGCTTATGCGTGAGCTGGTTCCTTTTGGTTCCAGTTATAGCTTTAATTCATTTGTCCCAGTGAGCTGGGCTTAGCAAGCTCGACTAATAAAGATACAGCTTTAGCCCCCAATCATACCAATGTGTGTTTTGATACAGTATCTTTTAAATTAATTCAGAAACTTGCACAATTTCAAGAGAAAATTATTATCTTATCATCCTCCTGATTTCTTGATACAGTGAATAATAGAGCTATTAAAAATGAGTAAGAACAGAAAACTTCATTTAATTGACGAGTCAGTTCTGGGAAATCAACATATTTGTGTAAAACTATGAAACAAAAGCTCTATTTCCTTGCACTTCTATGATGTTAGATAAATGCTGTAACAAAGTATCAGTATTAACACACTTTTCCTGTAGGTGCCTTAATTATGTTCATGCAAAATAGAAAGGATTATCCAACCAGAGTAAAGAACACATAACAAATGTTATGCCACTGCCTAGGTACAGTATGACTTGCTAGAAAAGCAGATCTTTCTTATAAGAACATATGAGATTTCTTCAATGACATACCTAGTCTTTCTTCCAGAGGAATTGGTGGCAGAGCTGGGACAGGAGATGTGCAGTGATTAGGTTCAGAGAAACAAACTGCTTGTGTGTGAGCTGTTAATCCCTTTGGCTCCAAAAAGTTTGTGAGCTCTTGTCTCACAGAGCTTCTCCCCACAATTCCTTTCCCAATAGCAGATGCTTACAGACTATGATTAAATGATCCTTATCCTCTGTACAAGCCTGTCAGAGCTATACACGGAAGTGGATTTCTCATTTTCTTCATTTTAATGAGCCCAAGAATGAACAAGTCAGTCTTCTTCAGCAAAGCTCACACTCCTGACAGCAGGGTGTCAACAGAAAAACCCTGCCATGCTCTTTTCCCAATGCTTTGGAGCACTAGTGCCTCATCTACCCCTTATTTTATAACTTATTCTAATACAACTCCTGAAATGGCATTTGAATACCTTTGCTTTGGCCTTCAACAAAGTCCACAGGTCCTGAACACAAGAGGAAACACCAAAGTAATCTGGTCAGAATAACGTGTGAATTAAGGAAAGCCCATTACCACTCATAACTTTGAGCAATTCAGCAACTCCCTATGTCTGTGAGTTGTCAGATCTACTCCATAATACAAACACAAAACGCAGAGAAGACAATAAGCTGAAAACATCTGCTAAATATACTGATTTATGCCACCCAGAAAGTTGCCAAATGTTAGATTCCTGCTGAATGTTGTTTAGTTATTCCACTGAATCTTAGTTAATGTAGTTATGGGCTTTATTAGAGGATTCATATATTGTTTTTATAGCTTCAACATCTATTTCAGCTTCAGCTAGAACTCATAGAAACATATTCTGATTCCTTCAAATACTTTGCATAAGGCACATTCTGGGTCACAGTCAACTCTCACACAAGTAAATCTGGATTAACGAAATCCACACAGGCTAACATACTGGTACTAGCACAAAGCAAGCAGTAAAAATGGACTTGCATCCATCTATTTTAAGGCAAGGAGCACCACTGCCACAAACTATACAAAATCCTTGGACCTGGGAGAGTAGAACGCAGAAAATCAAGATAAGAAATTAACACTCCCTGGAAGAGATAAAAAA
>JBCJKH010057672.1:17874-20374 GCA_039877255.1 Loriculus beryllinus
CAAAATCCTTGGACCTGGGAGAGTAGAACGCAGAAAATCAAGATAAGAAATTAACACTCCCTGGAAGAGATAAAAAAGGTAATAACTTAAAAGTGACTTCATTGTTCCCTCTTCCTTACAGCAGTTACCATGGAAGGGAAGAGGAGCAGAAGGCTGAAGTTTAGCTGTTTCTCCACTCTCAATCTGATGTGACAATTCTGTGCTCAGTTGTTTGAACAGCTTAAAACACATGCTAGGCAGCTTAAGGAAGGAAATTAATACAGCTCTTCTTACTTGTTCATTCCATAGGAAAGATGAATGAAGAACAGAGCCTGGGACACATGTTGGAAAAATGTCTCAGAGCAATTAGCCAGAAGCCACTTATATAATGCATCACACTACGCAGAAGGTCAAGTATAAGCAGGAAAAAAAGTACGTTCCAAACCTAAGTGTCAATCCGCTATCAGGGACAGTTTGGGGTTGACTCCCAGCTGAAGTTTAAAATGGGGTTCAGCTGACTGAATTCCCAATCACATTTGCCACTTACTCCTTTGCAAGTATAAGTATTCACACACACTTAGATTTATCAGTGGCATATGTCCTTGCTGCTCACAGACCCCTGGGTAGTATGTGGCTCTTGATAGCCTTTTCATCCATACTACGCTGATATTCTTACTAGCAATCATCCCAATACTGTATAGTAAACGCACTCAACAGATCATTGAATGACTCAGCATATTTCAGTATTCCACTGAAATCACGAACAGTAGCTGGACTGCTTTCAAAGTTGTTCTCACCATAAACAGATGACTTACTTCCATGACCACATTTAGACACTTAGGTTCAAAAGCTCTGGCTAAATTTTAAGTGAATCTAGCTTCCACAACACTCAGAACACAGCATGGTAATGAGAAAGAAATGTATGGATCATAAACGTGCATCAATTTAGCAAAATGGCCACAGTATCTTTGCTGCCAGGCACCACAGTCTGGCAGAAACCAAAAGTTTCACTCTAAGCTGAGTTATTCTCCTCCTGCCTGGGTCTGCTGGAAACAATTTTAACAGCAAAAAATAGGAGAGGTTCCATAAAAATGCGGACAAGAAGGGCTTCTACCCAGAGGGAGAAGTGAGAACACTTGCCCAACGTACCGGCTACATGGGACTAGACAAAGCTGCTGAGGGGCTCCTCAGACTTACAAGCAAGGTGAAAATTCAACTGCTGCAATAAAAATGGATGACTAAATATGTAACATTTTAAACTACATGGTTTGCCTCAGTGACGGGCATTTTCATATAGTGATAATATGTTCTGGTACTAGCGCAAAGTAAAGAGTAAAAGTGGACTCACGTCTATTTGAATCCAATGAATCCACATAATTTGTATTTCTGAGGGGCATTACGGGAAGGACCCAATTCATGAAACAAGAAAAAAGGAATGGTAATGTCCAAAAAAGCAATACTCCAGCTAGCCCGAGGAGCTCCCTTGGGTACTGCTCAGTACCAGCTATCCCAAAAAGCCCAAGAGCAGTCAGCAGGACTTTCTAGCAATGTGGTTTAATTGTTCATGCTCTCACTGCCCTGTACTCTTAATTAAATCCTTTTAGAAACCTGCTACAGTCTCCACCTATGTTACCTTGTTACAGCAAGGCTCACACATCAGTCCTGCACTGGAAGAAACATTTCACTCACAAATGTATTGCTGCCTTTCAGTTTCACAGACAACTTTCTTTGCCACCTAATATTTATTAACAGCTTGCAGTCTACAAAAGCTTGTGTGGTTCATCCTTTCACAGGCTTCCGAGAACTAGTGCTAACTGACTTTCTACATCCACGGTTCAGATGGAGCCACAGCCCATGAAAAACCTCACTACAGTTTATGTCAAGTCTCATGTTTACATCCATGGAGTCAGGATCCCAACCAATGATGGATTTATACCATTCCCAATAGTAACGTGAACTCCCCCTACCATTTCCAAAGAATATAAAGAGAGTACTCCAGAAATAAGATGGCAAGTTTTTAACTTTCCCAAGAGGCAAGAGCATTCGACCAAGTAGCAGCATATTCTTTTCCCTGGAGACAGTTTTAGTGAATAAAATGACTGCAGGTCAACAGCCTATCTATGGCAACCGAATCCATATGCTCATATATTTGATCAAAATGATGAGTTTGTCAAGTCTTAGTCAAGACTCAAAATGTAACAGGATGCTTCTCTGTATATCTGTTACAAAGTGATAAACTACAGAATACACAAAAGCAAACTAGAAGCCTTTGTGCAGTGTTCACAAGCAGAGAATAGCCATCTGAACAGAACCATTTTTTCCAAGCAAACCCCCATCTTTTGCTGAACTAAGTAAGCAAGTGTGCTTGCTGAGGTAATGTCAGCAACAATAAACCACCGACTTTAAGAAAATGGTCTTTAATATAGAAATCTAAATACATTGAGCAACTGCAAAATTGTATCAATGAAAAAAGCCTACTTGTGAGGATTTCTGATTGTTTGCTTTGAGGCTGGCTGGTTTT
>JBCJKH010057672.1:22874-31234 GCA_039877255.1 Loriculus beryllinus
AGCAATGCACAACACTCAGCTCGAGTAATCTGTTAGATCAAAAACTCCACAAGCAAAATCTGCCAATGGTAAAGCCACATTTGCTGCAAAGGAGTCCTACAACTACTTAAAAATTCATAAACATGTACTTAACAAACTAAATCTGAATGGATACGATGAGGTTCTTAGAGGCCGTGATACAATAAAATACATTTTAAAACTCCCTAAATAGGTTTTAACTTAATGAGGTCAATATGTGTGTTTAAAGCATATACTTATATGATCGGGTACAATAACTGGTATTTGGGGGATTTTAAAACATAGATTTTTAAACATTTTTATTTTTTTTTTTTTAACAAAAAGCAGAATAACCTGCAGTTTTTTAGACCTGCAGGCGAACGTTCAAACCAGACAGGGGCGAGAAATTAAAAGTGAAGGCTGACATTATGCTTTGAAATTGCAGAGGGCCAAACACAGCATGGGAGGTGTCACTGCTGTATGTGCTGTACGGCCCTGACGAATTGCACAAGTGAAGGATAAAGTGGGGAAAGAGTTATAACAAGATTAGATCTCATTTTGATGACTGTATTTCTGTCACGGGTTATATTGACCTGGACCTTTTATTTTAAATTAGGAGTCTTACACTGCCATGGTTTGTTTTGAATTCAGCTTTTTCTTCTAAATGCACACAGATTTTAATAGCCAAAATTGTTTGATACTTTTTTTTTTACCTTAATTTCTAAGTTACCAATAGTTTACTGCTTTCTAAAGCTTTCTGATTCATGCTCTGTTTGCTTTCCCTCTGTGAGGTTTATGGCCATGGGACCTAATTTGCTGTTTTCATTATGTATGTTAGACAAAATCTGTATTGCTAACAGTTTGGGTCTGAAAGTTTTATTTGTAAGTTAAACCATTACTGTGTAACAAATAGTTACTCAGAAAGTGTACTTGCATCTGGTACTTCTCTGAAGTTGACAACTGATGTAAACCTTTTGTATTTAAACTAATTGAATCGTGCAGTAACATCACAAAGCAAACTGAGCTGGTGGTTAATGCACTGCATTGCATAGGCCTCCATGCACAACTTTCTAGGAAAAAACAGTTTCTTTAACCAAGACAAAGCCAGTGGTGAAGAATCATTTGGTTGCGACTAATGGAACAAGGGAAAGTTACACAAGGGACACAGTTCTCCTTGAAAGTTTATGTGCCAGCTCTTCTCTTGATGTTCCTGGCATGCATGAATCCAGGATGTGTCTGTTATTCTGAGGCTTTGAATGGTACAATCCTGTGCTTTTACCTACAAAACCAGTAAGAAGTACTGCAGCTCCTCACATCTGTTCATGGCACTTTTAAACCAGAACATGAATTTCAGTAGATCAGGCAAAAAATTCATGATGAACATCTTACTATCACAGGTACGTGAGTAAAGTATTTACAAAGTGAATGCTAAAGGAATGCTAAATAGTAGAGAACAGCAAAACCAGTTAAAATCATGATGAAACCCTAAGTATATCTCTAAAGTCCAAACGTTGTGGAAAGGGAGTCCTAAAAGTTTAAACCTAATTATCTGGCACCTAAATATTAATCTCAAACCCAATTTGTCTGGGAGCAGTTTGGGATTTGACAGCTGGTAGCCACACGTTATCTTCCCGAGAGAGCACTCTACCATGTAGTGCTCAGACTTGCCTGAGCTGAACATGCATCTTGCACGTTTCTGCAGCCAAGATGGGAAGGGGCCATGGTGTCTGCAGGTGGCAGCTCTAGTGGGTGACTCAAAACAGAGCCTCCAAGAGGCTGAGCCAACTTCTGCAAAGTCACTCTCAACTGGAACTGCTTCTCCATGGCTTCTCAGAGGAGCAGATTGGTTTTTCATGGGCTCAAATTCAGAGAAGAGGGAACCAGCTTGCCTTATGATTATTCATACTATTGTTTAGGTTCGAGACTATATTCAGGTACTGGGCATGCTCCCTGCTAAGGCAGCTTTTGTAAGTATGCTGGACATTCAGTTTGCCAAGCATATGTAAACAGTTTAAAAAAATAACTGTTCTGTATTAAAACAGATATTTACACCCCCCCCCCAAAAAAAAAAAAGGGCAATTGTTTTTCATTATGGCTTGCTTGCATGCCAAGCTTCATTTGAACAAATAAAGGTATTTTTTAGGTATAGGATTAAAAAATAGCATTACGGTTATGTAAAATCTATCCTCCTGTAATTTAAAACAATGCTACCCTGGAGTTTTAAACTCTCCAAAATGAGGATTTATAATGAAACACCTGACAAAACCTTAACGTACAGATACTAATAAGTGAGTCTGTAAACAATGGATCCGATTCAGGGCTTTTTAAACTACCATATTTAACCTAGTGTGACTTCACTGACTCCATTGGAATAATTTCCCCCATTTACCTGGTTGTGAGTGGTTGCAATCATGCGTGGTATATGGTAAACACATGTTGGGGGATCTGTACAGATCACTCTAAGTTCTGCATTAACAAAAATGGAGAGTAGATGAAGTGAGGTCTCTAATGAGTTAGCCAGAAAAATGCTTAATGAGTAAAGATAAATGTGTTACTTCAAATGCCACTGTAGTCCATATTTTTACCTTCTAGCCATTCAGCTATCTCAGCCCTCTGACATTAAATCCACCCAGCATTCCTGACAAGGTACTTTTCAGTTTCCATATAATTCAGTCACTTTACTAATAGGGTTTATAGAAATAATATGTCCTATTTAGAGTTAGCGTGGCGTATAAGCAAATGGCAGTTGTGCAGCTATTCTGAAAGGTTAAAATGGCTCACTGAGGTATTATTGCAGCTGCTGTAGGCCCTGTAATGGCCATAGGTGCTGACTCAGAGAAGGATTTTGTGTCACAGGCTCCTGCTCTAGACTGCAATTCTAATGAGGCTCATGACAAGGAGACGGCTGCTCGGGTGAGAAGGTACAGATAGAGCTGGTAACTTTGCAGTATGAGCTAGAGCCCACTCAAAATCAAATGAATGAGGACAGGTTTGCACTGGAAGAATGACAACGGGAGAGAACTGAGCGTGCGGTTGCCGCTATTAATGTAAAACCCATTATAAATGAAGGGAATACTTGGCATCTAAGTAAATGTCAAAGTTTCCCTGAAAGTTATTTTCTGCTAAAGGCTGGGTTGCAGGTCTTTTTAGCTTCGCAGGATGGCTCAGATCATCCTGTTTATTGACTAGCCAAGTAAGAACTTGAGATCATTTAGCTAATGTTAGAAGACTCCAAAATACATTGAAAACCTCAAAGATGACCATTATCTTTGTCCCCTGCATTCTGTGTACAGGTTAGAAAGAACATTCAGGAACTGGGTAGAATATCACATTTTTTTAGGTGTTTATCCTTAGAAACAGTGTTCACTACAAAACATGTACTCCTGACACTTCAACTGAGGGGCACTCAAAAAAATTCAGCAAACCAATCAATAGCTAATAGGAGCCTGAACTACAAGTGGGCATTGCATACGCCAAATTTACATCGTTACTTCTACCTGCTGAAATACTTTAACTGCCATCACCCCATTATCTCTGTGATAACAACGTACAGCTTTTGAAATGCGGTGGCAAAGTTCTTAGTAGACCAGTGTGACTGGTATTCAATTAATACCTTATTCAGCTGATACACCATTTGCTGCCGTCTAATAAATTTTATCTTCCTAGTTATTTTAGTAGAGAAGAAGCACACTGCCAGGTATAGTCCCCCTTCGATGCACGCATGCATCTCCCATTAACTCTAGAGGGAATTATGCACACACATCAGGAGAAAAATATACCCCATAGTGATAATGGCTTGCATTTATATAATGCCTTTTATTCCAAAGCACTTTTCAAACTGCTCTATTGCTAATCTGATTAGAAGCTCCATCTGTAGTGCGTACCTCCATTACTCTGCTCCGCTAGCAAGCATAACGTTTTCAACATGGTCTCCGAAACCCCTTTAGAAAGATGTCACCGTGTATTTAGGCTCAGGTTTTTTATTAGGGGTGATCAATTCTTTCCTTCTCTTCTTTTACACACAGTAAGTTGTGAATGCACACCTTTGGTCAATTTTTTATGGTGGGCTTCAAAATCCACAGTAAAAACCAGAGACTGCACAAGATGACACGAGACATCAAAAAATTGCTTGGTTTTGCTCTTCAGGAAATCACTTGCCAAATCACCAGTGATTTCACGGGGGCACATCATAGCCTGGATCCCAGAGGTATGAAGAAACTGACCCATTTTACCTCCAATTTTCATTAACGTATAATCCTTATGGAACTAGATAAAGAAACATAAGTTTACAATAGAGATCCTGAGCACAGTGAGAAGATCAGGGTCTCAGCAATGAGGAAAGAATGATCCCATTCTCTCAGCTGTGGCAGGACTGTGAGACACTGGCCTGCCAGGAACAGCTGCATGTCCAGGCTTTTGGCATCCAACTGACAAAGCAGCACTGTACACTATTTCATCTACGTTAATGGCCCTCAGTCTCTCTAAGGCAACACACAGAAGGGAAGACTGAAGTGTCCTTCACAGCAAAGCTTACCCATGCAACAAAACCTAGCATTTGGAGGCTATGGGGCTGGGAGGCATGAGGGACAAGGAGTAATGCATCCTAATGGGTAAAGCCTGCTGAAAATTACACCATACTTCTGCGTCCCCAAAACAGAGCCTGTGTTTCAGAGGTGTACAAGCCATCTGCTTGTCTTCCAAGGGTAAATTCTATTCACTGCACTTTAAAGATTCATGTTGATTTGCTTTTACAGTTACCACTGAGGTCTAATTCATGGCAAAAGAAGAGAGAAGAAAAAACTTTTCCTGTAATATCTGTCACACAACCTCTTCTCCTCCCACTCCATCCCCATATGCCCAACGCATTTTTATTTCATGGATGGAGACGTCTTTAATAACGTGATAGGGAACCCAAACGGCCACCCTGATGTGCCAACAGAAACAACACATTTCACAAGATATCTTCCTTGGCGCTTCCCAGTGAATTCTTTTCCTTAAGGGGGTGTCATTATTATGTTTTATCTTCGCCTGTTAGTGTAATTTTAATTTATCATTAAGTAACATTTTGCTTTTTAACATAACGCATTCAGTGTGCTTGATGGAGCAGCGCTTCATGGAAAGTTAGTTCCTTCACAGCAACAACTGTTTGCAGAAGAGGAGTTTATTAATTTATCAGAGCCTTATGTTCAATTTCACATTTTTCAGCTTAGGAACCAACAATCAGCTGCACCTGCTACCAATTAAAGTATTAATGGCACATCAATCAAAGAGAAATCACTGCAAAAGGAGATTACCCCAGCTCTGCACTCATGGTGCTTCTTTGGAAGTTAGCTTCTCTTTCCCCAAAGAAATTAAACCCATAAACTATACACTGCAAACCCTCCTTGCCATAACTTTGCTTCTGAAACCATAAGGGCAAGATCTTTTTCCACTGAAGGAGCTGGCTGCCTTGTATTTAAAAAGTAATAATGCTGCTTTAAAGGCAGAGGCCAGCAGGACCCTGTTAATGTTTTTATGGAGCTTGACAAAAGTTAATTACTAGGTTTGCAAAAAGCCCGTGAAGCACGAGCATGGCACAAGATTGATGGAATCTCCCTGCTCCTCGCAGGTTGCTGCCTCTCCCCACCATGGGGACGGCACTGCGGCAACAAAGGCAGAGACACTCTGCAGAGGATGTCTAATTTCACCACCAGCTCTCTCTAGAAAGAAAAAAACCCAAACATTATCACATCCAATTAATAGAGGAAAGTGACATGAGCAAATGATGCAGCTGTCGTGGCACAGCCAGCCCACTAGTGTCACTAGCTCTACACAGTACCACTTGTGCAGCCTGGGCGCTCGCTCAGGTCACCTCCCGTCACATCCTTACCTCCATAACCAGTGCTGCTCAGACAGCACATACACGTTGGCTAAGGCCTTGGGATTACATTGGAGAATCATTTCTCACTGTTACGCAATTCACATATACAATGTGTATCAACTCTACGGTACCTTTTAAACCTGCCAGAGCTCAAAGTTGCTCTTTGGTAAATGAAATTGCCTAATTGTGTGCTGGAGAGGATGTATTTTTATCAAGATGAAAAGCTTGCAAGAAAGCAGATATGCTGAGCTGATTTATTTTGGGGTGCCCTATTTTGCTGCTGTTTTCAGGTTGGCAGCCTCCCAGAATTTAAGTAAGGCATATTTCTCTAAAGAATGAGGTGCTCTTCTCACACAGCATGTTAATGGCACATAATCCCAATTTTCTCAGTGTACCTACTTGACTTCGTTGCGTTTTTTACCCTTATCCCATTTTTAAATTGAAACATATTTAAAAGGCGTTTTAACACTTAAAATGCTACTAAAAATCTAAGGACCTCTGTCAGATTCCTTCCTCTTGTTTGCTTCAGAAAGTGGTGCTTTGATTGTCCATTAGAGAGTTGTTTACATTTCTCCAAAAGCTCCATTTAGCTTTCCTGACAAGGTGGAATAAGTGACTGGCTGTGATGGATAGAGGCACCTGTCCTAATGGCTGCTCAAACTGTGCCCACTAGTGCACGTTACATTGATAAATTGACAACAGTTGGGACATGCTCTGCTAGCAGCAAGAATGAGGCTACTAGGACAAACACAGGCGGTTAGACAGTCTGCTTTAATATTCTTGGGAAAGGTATACAGACTTCTAATCTAACACCCCAACAGCTGCAGTGAGAAATTAGTGCACAGGCTGATTTTCTTTGTTATCTTGACATTAGCATTGCTACTTAGCCTGGAAGTATGTTTCCAGTCAAATATTTCCCAGTCTCCTAGTTCATCCACCTGCAGTACCTGCATTTGGCACGCTAATTAAAATTGCATTGCAGGGTTTTACTCATGCCTTTGCCTCTCTTCCTAGATTTCATCTTCCTTTTTGCAGATGGCTCGACTATTTTTATTGATTTATTTGCTAAACCCAAGCCCCATTTATCAGTCTTCTGTCCTATTGGCAGAAAAACACCCGAGTCGAAGATGAGTGTCAAGAAAAGTTCCAGGTACCAGTTGCAAGATAAGGGATGAGAAATGTGACAAGGTTTTCAGTTCTTCCTTTCTCACATCCCCCATTTAATGAAGAATTTATGGGTGGGATAGCCTGAAGGACAGAAAACACTGAGGCCTTCTTATTGGAAGGAGACATCCAGCAGCAACTGATATATGAAGATACATATACAAGCTCGGCACCCATGCAGCCCATCTTTCTGCTGCTGGGCGCACTACGCGGAGAGCTGTCCCATCCAGATACCGTCCCCTTTGCCTTGGGCTCCTGGTGACTGGCAGCTCAAAAGGGAACAGGTTGAATAGCAGATTCAGAGCTTCATTATCCTGTTTCTTTCCTCACACCTCCCCTTATTCCCAGTCAGTTTAGATATATCACTAACAGAAATGGTACTGTCCTCCAGCTGGACTGACAGATCTAGAAGCCACAAAATGCCCCCAAATTTATTAGCGATGTGTTTATTTTAACCTAAGACTAATCTAAAGGAACAAAACACCATGAAGAAAGCACTACAACTTAATGCAAAGCCATAAAAAAAGATGCACAAGCCAAAGAAGAAGTATGGACATAATAATGCTTTTCAGAGCCTTGCTTTTAAATGGCTTAGTTACTGATTTTATGATAAGGCACAGTTTGCCTTTCTGATCTGCATGGCTAATGAAGCAATTAGCAGCTATCATATATAAAACATGTTAATTCTTCATTAGATACCAAACAAAATGGCATAATGCTCAACTTATAGTGTGGGAGCTCCAGTTACTTGCTATTTCCGTGGAGCTCTGACAAGAAGCCCAGTTGGTACATGCATTTTGCTGTCAGATGACAGTGAGTTTGCTATGAACTTTCAATGGGCTGGCAGTGCAGTCCCTTCCCACCCTCTTGCTGCTACTAAACTTCTTTTCACATTATAATTTTTGACATTGGAAACAGCTACTTGAGTATCAGAACAGCAAAGCAACGGTTATGTGGGGTCTGGTACTCTTCATGCAAGTAACAACAAAAATCAGAGAAAAAGTCTATAAAACCATTCCCCTTAGCAGAGCAGTGTTTGTATTCACAACACAGTCTGTACTCCTAAAGACCATCAGATTAAAACAGAAATGTTATATTATATATATATATATATATATATATAACAGTTTGTTTAAAGGCAAGAGGAAAACAGCATAAGAGACTATAATTTGTCAAGAATACTTCTGCAACTACTTTATACTGAAAAGACTAAATGCCTGAAACAAAGGTTTTGGAAAACTCCTCAAGCAACAATAGCACATGAAGAGACAGATGGTACCATATAAGTATTTCTTCAATTTATGCTTGCAAGAGAATTACAGAGCTGCATTAGAAGATA
>JBCJKH010057674.1:0-25829 GCA_039877255.1 Loriculus beryllinus
TCACTGTGGACTACCTGGAGAAGCGCATCCTCTGGATTGATGCCAGGTAGGACCAGGACACTGCCCCACAGCTCCCGTCCCCTCTGGGACCCAGCCCTCCCAGCTCCTTCCCCATTGCTCCTGTGTTGTGCTGCCATTTGACTGCTGGGCTGGGAGCAGAAGGCTTTGCTCTGTGGGGTCTGTTTGTGTCTGCAGCACGTCCCAGCAGCATGTCCCAGCCTTTGCTCTGGGTTTTGTCCTCTGCGGGGCCTCTCGTCGCTGGTGTAAATCCTCCTCGTCCTCAGCATTAAACAGAGCAGAGGAGGTGGCTGCTTCAACCCTTTGGGGTTACAGACCTGTGCTTGGCTCTGCTGTGCACAGGTCAGACGCCATCTACTCTGCCCTATATGATGGGACGGGGCACATCGAGGTGCTGCGGGGACACGAGTACCTGTCGCATCCCTTTGCCGTCACCCTGTATGGAGGGGAGGTCTACTGGACCGACTGGCGCACCAACACGCTGGCCAAGGCCAACAAGTGGACGGGGCACAATGTGACGGTGGTGCAGAGGACCAACACGCAGCCTTTTGACCTGCAGGTCTATCACCCCTCCCGGCAGCCCCTGGGTGAGCCCTTGGTGGGGGGCACAGGCAATGGGATGGGCTGTGGGGAGAGTGGGGAGAGCAAAAGGGGTGTTCTGGGGTGATGATGCTGAGCGGTCCCAGCTCCTCAATGGGGTAGGCTGAGGTCTGGGGGGTCTGCAGCTCTTTAGGCCCTCATGGAATAGGAACATTGCTGAGTCTTACCCCCTTTGCAGCTCCCAATCCCTGTGAAGCCAATGGGGGCAAAGGGCCTTGTTCCCACCTCTGCCTCATCAACTACAACCGCACGTTGTCCTGTGCCTGTCCCCACCTCATGAAGCTGGACAAGGACAACGTGACCTGCTATGGTAAGGGTCTGTCCAGGCCACCATAGGGTGAGGAGGGGGTGTGGGTGCTTTGGAGCTCCCCTGCAGCCCATGTCCCACGACCACCCCTCCTCCTCCTCCCTAGAGTTCAAGAAGTTCCTGCTGTACGCACGGCAGATGGAGATCCGCGGCGTGGACATCGACAACCCCTATTACAACTACATCATCTCCTTCACGGTGCCTGACATCGACAACGTCACCGTGGTGGACTACGACGCTCTGGAGCAGCGCATTTACTGGTCTGATGTCCGCACCCAGACCATCAAGAGAGCCTTCATCAACGGCACTGGGGTGGAGACCGTCGTCTCTGCGGGTGGGTGCGGATGAGCATCGCCCCATCAGAGCAGGGCAGAGGCTTTGGCTTCATGAGATCTGCCCTTCCTCTTCATCTGAGCAGCATCCCAGCCCCATCCTCATTGCTAACAAGTCTCCTTTCTCCGTTCCCTTTCAGACCTGCCCAATGCCCATGGCCTCTCTGTGGACTGGGTTTCCAGAAACCTCTTCTGGACCAGCTATGATGCCAACAAGAAGCAGATCAACGTGGCTCGGCTGGATGGCTCCTTCAAGAACGCAGTGATCCAGGGGCTGGACAAACCTCATTGCCTGGTGGTTCACCCCCTCCAGGGGTGAGTGGTGCTGCAGACTTGGGGGGGGGGATGTCAGGACAGGGCTGTGGGAGCAGGAGGAGGTGTATGCGCAGGCACACGTGTGCACACACGTGTGGAGGTGCAGGGAGCAGGATGCTCTCCCAATGTGTCAGAGCGTGTAGGAGGTGTGTGAGAGGAGCCGGGGGCTGTGCGGGGTTGTCAGCAGCAGAAGCTGTGTTCCTGTGCACGCCAGCCTGGCTGCACCGGTGCCGCACCAGTGGGGATGCTTCAGGGCTGTGCAGTGAGAAGGGAGAGGGATGGAGAGCAGGGAGGGCTGGGGAGGGAGGCAGCAGAGCTGCATGGGGGCCGCTGTGCTCAATGTCCCCTCCCTGGAACAGGAAGATTTACTGGACAGATGGGGACAACATCAGCGTGGCCAACATGGACGGCAGCAATCGCACTCTGCTCTTCACCAACCAGAAAGGGCCCGTTGGTACGGATCCCCCCCCCTGCACCCCCAGTACCACCCCATGGTACCCTTCCTGGCCCGAAAAGCCTTGAGCTCCATAGGGGGGTTGGCAGCTTGGTCACCCTCACCCCATGTGCCTGTTGTCTGCATCACCCCATCCTGCCTCCCACATGGTGACGGATGGTCCCCGTGCGCTGGATATTGATGGTTCTTTGTGTCCTAGGACTGGCCATTGACTACCCTGAGAGCAAGCTATACTGGATCAGCTCTGGCAACGGCACCATCAACAGATGCAACTTGGATGGCAGCAGCCTGGAGGTGATTGAGTCCATCAAGAGCCAGCTGAGCAAAGCGACTGCCCTGGCCATCATGGGTGAGAGCTGGCAGGGTGATGGGTGCCATTCATGAAGCCCTTTCCTGGCCTTACCCAAGCACAGGCTGCTTGTGGCCACCTCATCAGCAGTGCAGGGGATGCTTCTCCACCAAAGGCTGAGCTCAGGCCCCTTTCTCCAGGCTGTAAATCCATGTGGATCCACTGCTCTTTGCTCCTGTGGTAGGAGGGGATGGGGGAAAGCTGCTGCATGTTCCTGTCTTCTCCTCCCAGGTGACAAGCTCTGGTGGGCTGATCAGGCCTCCGAGAGGATGGGTACCTGCAACAAGAAGGATGGGACAGAGGTGACGGTGCTGCGCAACAGCACCACGCTGGTGATGCACATGAAGGTGTATGATGAGAGCATCCAGCAAGGTGAGCACCAGGCTGTGCAGTGGCCGGGGTGCCAGGAGGGGCCAGAGCTGGACCATGGTGACCTGGTGGTTGTCTGAGCCCATCCTCAACCCCTTCTCTCCCCACGGCAGCTGGAACCAACCCCTGCAGCCAAAACAATGGGGACTGCTCCCAGCTCTGCCTCCCCACTTCCGAGACCTCCCGGTCCTGCATGTGCACTGCGGGCTACAGCCTGAAGAGCGGGCAGCAGTCCTGTGAAGGTGAGCACAGAGACCCCCCCATGCCTGCTGCATACCGCAGCTCTGCTGTGACACATGGTGCTGTGCAGCCATGGAACTATGGTTTGGGTTGGAAAGGATCATCCAGTTCCAGCCCAGAGGACCACCCTCGACCATGTCACCCAAGGTTCTGTCCCACCTGGTCTTGAACACTGCCAGGGATGGAGCATTCACAGCTTCCCTGGGTAACCCATTGCAGTGTCCCACCACCCTCACAGTAAAGAACTTCCTTATATCCAATCTAAACTTCCATGTTTGGGTCTCTGGGAATGGGGCTGGGAGGCGTTTGCTCTGCAGATCCCCATTCCCTGCCAGCTTTGCCATCATCTCCCTTGGGAGGGAAGAGCCTGGTCACTGCCAGGGCCTCTCAAAGGCTGTTTGTGTGCAGAATGTTCTTGGTGTTTTGGAGGTTGCTGGCAGAGCTGCTGCACCATCTGGGTCAGGGCAGGGACTGAATAACAAGCACTGCCCTGACCCAGATGCGGCACAGAGCCTTTGCCAGCAGCGCTCTGCATAGAGGCTTTGCTCGTGCCTCCCTTGTGTCCTGCATGGGTCAGAACCCCTTGAGCAGGGGCCTTGCAGCATCCAGGGGGTCCAGGACAGGGCTTGCTGGGACACAGCCCCATTGCAGAGCCGGGCAGGGAAGGGCTTTGAGGCTGTTCATTGTGTTCCTGCCCCAGCCATGCGCAACCTCATCCCAGACTCTGTTCCCTGCCCTCTTTCCATGGGGTTTGCAATCCCTCCCCTTGCCCAGCGTGGCAGTGAAAGCCACCCTTTTCCTCCTTATGCTCATCCTGGTTAGTCCCCATCGTGCAGGGGCATCCCTCCCTCCTTGAGAAACCACAGTGCTGCCCGTGTAAGCATCACCCCTTGCCAACTGTGTTACAGGTGTTGGCTCCTTCCTCCTGTATTCAGTCCATGAGGGGATACGAGGTATTCCCCTGGACCCCAATGACAAGTCGGATGCTCTTGTGCCTGTGTCAGGAACCTCCTTGGCCGTGGGGATCGACTTCCATGCAGGTGATGCAGGGGCTGGGAGCGGGACAATGGGGCTGGAGAGGATGAGGAGTATGAGGGGACCATCCCCAGGCCTTCCTCTGTCCTACAGCATCCTCTCAGCAGCTTCTGGTGAGGGAGGGATTCAGGTCCTCACACTGGGGCCTTGGGGTCTGTGCTGCTCTTGGGGTGACCCAGAGGTGGTCACTGACACCCACTCTCCTGCCTGGCAGAGAATGACACCATTTACTGGGTGGACATGGGTCTGAGCACCATTAGCAGGGCCAAGCGGGACCAGACGTGGAGGGAGGATGTGGTCACCAATGGCATTGGCCGCGTGGAGGGCATCGCTGTGGACTGGATCGCCGGTGAGATGGGGCTCTGGAGCGGGGAGGAATGGATGGGAACAAGGCTCATGGTGGCGTTCACCATCCCTTGTCTGCAGGAAACATCTACTGGACCGACCAGGGCTTTGATGTGATCGAGGTGGCCAGGCTGAACGGGTCCTTTCGCTACGTGGTCATCTCACAAGGGCTGGACAAGCCACGGGCCATCACGGTCCATCCAGAGAAGGGGTGAGAAGCTGCAGCTCCACAGGGAGAGGGGAGTTGTTTGCATCCAGGGAAGGATGGAGGACGTGGGATGTCTGTGCCTGCTTTCTGGGCTGCATCCAGCTGAATGCAGCGCTCCTTTCCCTACAAGCACGTGGGATCCTGGCAGAGCAGCAGGGATCTGGTGTGGAGGGATGAGGGGGAGAAGTGTTTGTCCCAAAGGCCTGAGAATACTGTTCCTGGCCAGCCCCTTGTCACATCCGTGCTGTCCCCTGCAGGTACCTGTTCTGGACGGAGTGGGGGCAGTACCCCCGCATTGAACGCTCACGCCTGGATGGCACCGAGAGGATGGTGCTGGTTAACGTCAGCATCAGTTGGCCCAATGGGATATCCGTCGACTATGAGGTACCGTGTGGCCAGAGGTCCCTAAAGCCATGCTGGTGGGACACGGCTTTGCCAGGGCCATGGAGGCTTCTCTCCAGTTCAGGGAGGGTTGTTCCAAAGGAACTCTGTGGTGGGAGGTGCAGGGGGTTCTTTTGTGCCACTGCTCACTTGTTCCGTTGCTGATTCAGCTGCTTTCTCCTCTCCTCAGGATGGAAAGCTTTACTGGTGCGATGCCCGGACAGACAAGATAGAAAGGATTGACCTGGAGACGGGTGAAAACAGAGAGGTTGTTCTGTCCAGCAACAACATGGACATGTTCTCCGTGTCGGTCTTTGAGGAGTACATTTACTGGAGCGATAGGTACGGGGCCCAAAGGCTGCAGTGGTGTTGGGGGTGCCTCAGAAGGCGGGTGCTATGGGTCCCACTACAGGGTACTGCTGCATTTGATCCCGTGTGGGTCTCTCAGTGGCTCCATCCTTCCTTTAGGACTCATGCGAATGGCTCCATCAAAAGAGGCAACAAGGACAACGCCACCGAGTCGGTGTCCCTGCGGACAGGGATCGGCGTGCAGCTCAAGGACATCAAAGTCTTCAACCGGGCCAGGCAGAAGGGTGCGTGTGGGAGCAGGGGGTCAGCTTCCTTTGGGAATGGGGGAGCAGGGGGTCAGCTTCCTTTGGGAATGGGGGAGCAGGGAATAGCGGTTGAGCGGGAGCATCCCACACAGTGCCTCCGCCAATCCCCCTTTTCCTCCCCAGGCACCAACATCTGTGCTCAGAACAATGGGGGCTGCCAGCAGCTCTGCCTCTTCCGTGGCAATGGGCAGAGGACGTGTGCCTGTGCCCATGGCATGCTGTCCGAGGACGGGGTGAGCTGCCGGGACTACGATGGATACCTGCTGTACTCGGAGCGCACCATCCTCAAGAGCATCCACCTATCAGATGAGAACAACCTCAACGCGCCCATTAAGCCCTTCGAGGATGCCGAGCACATGAAGAACGTCATTGCCTTGGCCTTTGACTACCGCTACGGCTCCAAGGGCAGCAACCGCATCTTCTACAGCGACATCCACTTCGGCAACATCCAGCAGATCAACGACGACGGCACTGGGCGCAAGACCATTGTGGAGAGTGAGTGTCGCGGGCTCTTTGAGCCCTCACACCCCTCCTCTGTGCTCTCCCCATCCTCAACTCGCCCTTTCCTCACCCCAAATCAATGTGGTTTGGTGTCCGAGAGCCGTTTGGAGTGGTAAATGGGAAGGGTTTAGTGGTGAGCTCTCTCCTAGAGCCTGTGGTGGAGGATGCAGGCGTCAGGAGAAGCCTTGCAGAGCTTGTTCTGGCACGCAGAGCGTATCACGAGGCTGAGGCGCGCACGTGGGCAGGCGCTGCTCTAGGAGCAAGGCACTGCAGCAAACCCGGGAGCTGCTGCGTGGTTGGGTTTGACTTCCAAGACAGCGGCATTGATCCTGAGCCAGCCTTGCCCTGTGCTCACCTCCAGCCTCTGTCTGCACTCAGGTGGTTGCATTGGCTCCTGCAGCAGTTGGAGAGCCCCCATCTGCTGCTCTGCCACTCGGGAGCATCTCCAGCAAGGGTTATAGATGTGCTTGCTAATGAGGGTATTTGCATTTGGCACTTGGGATGGCTGCTGTCACCGAGATCAGGAGGGCAAGGCCCAGCTCTCACAGATGCTTCATCAAGCCTTTTGCTGGTCATTAGCGGGGAAGGATGGGTGAGCTGTTCAAGTTCCTGGCCCGGGAGCTGGGGAGAAGGATCCCTGGTTGGCCACAAGTCTTTGTCTCATCACGTTGTGCCTCTGAGTCCCAGCTCTCCCTTGGCAGAGGGAAAGCTTTCCCCTTCCCAGTGCAGATGCTGTGGGGACAGGAGGATCAGGACTGGCCAGTGCAGGGCTGATGGTCAGAGCACGATTTCAAGTCCTTGTTTTGGCATTGGTGAACATTGCTCAGCCTTCCTTTAAGGAAAGGTTGGTAAAGCCCAGGAGGCTCCTCGATGAGGTAGGGAGGTCCCATCTCACCTCTTAGCACAGACACCAGCCCAGTCAGGTGGTGTTAAAGCAGCCAGAGCCTCTGAGAGGGGTGTAATTAGAAGGCTGCCAAAGAGGATGCATCCAGGTGTCATGGCCATCAGTGGCTGATGTGCCCCTGGCCTGTATCTCCCCTTGCAGACGTGGGCTCGGTGGAGGGGCTGGCCTACCACCGTGGCTGGGACACACTGTACTGGACGAGCTACACCACCTCCACCATCACCCGCCACACCGTGGACCAGAGCCGCTTGGGTGCCTTTGAGAGGGAGACGGTGATCACCATGTCAGGGGACGATCACCCCCGTGCCTTCGTGTTGGATGAGTGTCAGAAGTGAGTGTCCATGCGTGGTCCTTAGGGCCAGCATCCAGGACACCCCTCCACTGGGGTGGAAGCACCGGCTCCCAGCACAGAGAGTGTTGGACCCGTGGAGGAAAGGTCCTCACACATCATTCAGCATCCCAGAGTCCCATCCCCTTCCCTGCCTGGCTGGTTCCATGGGGTACCACGTTTCCCAGCTGGCTGCAATGGCCTCATTTGTCCCTTTCCCACCCCACAACATCCCGTCCATCCTAAAGTCCCTGGAAGTCCCACAGCAGAGGGATGTGCTGAACCAACGTGGACGTGGCAGAGAGTTGGGGTTGTAAAGCCATTGTGTGTCTCCCCCCTTCCAGCCTGATGTTCTGGACCAACTGGAATGAGCAGCACCCCAGCATCATGCGTGCCACCCTCTCCGGTGCCAACGTCCTCATCATCATTGACCAGGACATACGGACACCCAATGGGCTGGCCATTGACCACAAGGCTGAGAAGATCTACTTCTCTGATGCCACACTGGACAAAATCGAGCGCTGTGAATACGACGGCTCCCACCGCCACGTGAGTGCAGGGATGGGGCTGGTGCGATGTCCAAGGGGACACACAGGGACAGGCTGCCTTTGGTTTGGTGTCCCTTGTGCTCATGGTGTGTCTCACAGGTGATCCTGAAATCAGAGCCCGTGCACCCCTTTGGCCTGGCTGTCTATGGGGATTACATCTTCTGGACGGACTGGGTGCGCAGGGCTGTGCAGCGAGCCAACAAGTACGTGGGCACGGATATGAAGCTCCTGCGTGTTGACATCCCCCAGCAGCCCATGGGCATCATTGCTGTGGCCAACGACACGGACAGCTGTAAGGATGCGGAGCTCCCTGTCCCTGCCCCATCTCAGCCCCATCCCAGGCAGTGGCAGGGGAGGGAGAGCCCATCCCATCATCCTGCCACTGACTCTTCAGGACCCTCAACACCAAGGCATTTCCATCTCCAAACCCTGTGCAGGCTTTGGGGTTCCCTGCTTGTGCTCTTCCCAGGGCATCCTTACAAAACTGGGTGCCCCAACCCTGTGCATCCCCATAGTCCCCCCTGAATTGCCTGGGAAGGAGAATGGGAAGGGGCCACTGGTTGTGTCCCTGGTGTGACCGCTCCCCCTCTGCCCTAGGTGAGCTGTCCCCGTGCAGGGTGAACAACGGCGGCTGCCAGGACCTCTGCCTGCTCACTCCCAAGGGCCACGTCAACTGCTCCTGCCGTGGGGAGCGCGTCCTGCAGGAGGATTTCACCTGCAAAGGTGATGGGAACGTGGAGGTGGGACCTGGTGGGGATGGGAAGGGCAGGAGAGGCCGGTCCCTGACTTTTCCCCTTGTCCTTTCCAGCCCTGAATTCCACCTGCAATGTGCACGATGAGTTCGAGTGTGGGAACGGCGACTGCATTGACTTCAGCCGGACCTGCGATGGCGTCGTCCACTGCAAGGACAAGTCAGATGAGAAGCAGTCCTACTGCAGTAAGGTTCCTCCTCTTGCTGCTTTGATCACACACACACAGGCACCCCCAACATGTGCAGGCACCCCGCTCTGGCTGGCAAAGGGAGACTGGGACCTTGGGTGTCTTCCTGTGTCCCTTTTGCCTTCGCAGAGATGGGTCCATCCAGGTTATAAATGCTCCAGACTGTTCCCAGTTTGAGGGACAGGATGGCGAGTGGAACACCTTGAGCTGACCCAGGGGGGCTGCAGCATCCCTTGTCTATCCCTGACTCAGAGGTCTCAGCTGGGCAAAGGCGATGCTTCACCCTGCGATGCTGCCGGCACAGGGTTAAGCATGGGATGCTGCCGGCACAGGGAGCCCGTCTGCTGATCCTTCCTGCTTCTTCTTCCTGCTGAAGGCTCCCTGAGGAGCTGAGACACCCTCACCCTCACCTCCTCCTCCTTGTCCCCCCTCGCAGGCAGCCGCAAGTGCAAGAAGGGTTACCTGCACTGCATGAACGGGCGCTGCATCGCCAGCCGCTACTGGTGCAATGGTGTGGATGACTGCGGGGACAACTCGGACGAAGTGCCCTGTAACAGTAAGGATGCTGCCTGGCTCCTGGCCAGCCCTTGCCAGGGCTCTGTCAGCTGCCTGGGACAGGGACAGCAGCTTCGGGAAAGGGTTACCTTGAGCTTGACAGGATCAGAGCAGAGCCAGGGCTTCATGGAGAGTCCAAGGTTTAAATCCTGCTCATGCTGCTTGCACTTTGTAAGCTCAGTGCCTGACAGCTCGGGAGCTCCTGAGCATTGCCATGCAACACCCAGAGCACAGCACCTGGCAGAAGCAGTCGGCAGGAGGAGCACAAAGCGATGGCAAGGTGCAGCATCGCTGCTCCTCACAGCTCCCATGCTCTCCCGAGCATCCCTGCAGGGCTGCTTGGTTCAGAACCAACAGGGAAGAGCAGGACATTCCCTGAGCTCATCCAGCTCCAGACAGAGTGTGCTGAGCTGGGAAGACCGCAGGTCTCAGCCAGAAGGACACCAGACATGGAGATACAGGATCAGGTGCCCCATAGGTGTATAGGGGTTGCTGGGTCCCCACACCCAGCCTCATCCCCCGGGGGGCTTCCCCCTTACAGAAACCAGCTGCGCTGCCACCGAGTTCCGCTGCCGGGATGGGACGTGCATCGGGAACTCGAGCCGCTGCAATCAGTTCATTGACTGCGAGGATGCTTCGGATGAAATGAACTGCAGTGAGTGCCCCAGCTCTGCCCCTTGCTCCCAGCTCTGCCCTGATGGAGCTGCTCCTGCCCTCTGAGTCCCTGCACCGGCTTTCAGTCCTCGGGGTGAGCGAGAAGGGCCCTGCCTCCTGTCCCATCAGCACATCACTGCATCCCTCCATGCCGGGCTATTCCCTCACCACCCCATAGCCCATCAGAAGTGCTTAACGTGGTCCCAGCAGCTCATAGGGCTGGTGCTCCGTGCTGCTCTTGGGAGGGAAGGGCTGTTGGATGCAGGTGAGGACTGATGCTGCGTGGTGGGACCAGAGGGCACCCGTCACGCAGGTGTGGTTCCTTGCAGCCGCCACTGACTGCAGCAGCTATTTCAAGCTGGGGGTGAAGGGTACCACGTTCCAGAAGTGTGAGCACACATCCTTGTGCTACGCCCCGAGCTGGGTGTGCGATGGGGCAAATGATTGTGGAGACTACTCCGATGAGCGCAACTGCCCAGGTGAGTGAAGGGAGAGGAGAAGGGGGCTTGGGCCTGGGAGAACCAGGGCAACCTGGTGGGTGATATCCCTTTGAGGTCTGTTTGGGTGGCGGGTGCTTTGCTGGCACACTGCAACCGTGGTCCTGCATGGAGGGTGCTGGTGGATGCAAGATCACAGAGGGCTTTTGGGGAGGAACCCTTTGGAGTAGGGTGGTTCTGGGTTTGAAGGAGGCAGGATGTATCCACAGCACCCTTCTGGATGTTTCCCTTCACAAACCAGGCGGGAGGAAACCCAAGTGTCCAGCCAATTACTTTGCCTGCCCAAGTGGGAGATGCATCCCCATGACCTGGACCTGTGACAAAGAGGATGACTGCGAGAACGGAGAAGACGAGACCCACTGCAGTGAGCGGCAGGGTGGGGAGAGCAAGGGACATCGGGGTGATGGCATGGGGTGGGGAGTGCAGGCATGTGGGAGGGGAGGCAGGACCCTCCCTGACATCCCTTTGCCAAGGACCAGGCTCCAGATTCTTCCCCTTCTATGGTCTTACTCCACAAGCTTGGGCTTCTGGCTGTGACCAGTGCATTGCTCAGTGCACTGCTCAGTGCACACACTGGTGCCCAGGGGCATTTTGAAGGTGGCCAGTTATGGCTCCCTTGGTTTATAGTTTTAGTTCCAACCCCCCTGAACAAACCCCAACCATTGCTCAGGAGCTGGGGAACATCTCCAGCTGTAGAGCAGGGAATCCCCCACTGGTCCAGTGCCCATCACCATTGCGTCCTTCCCCCTGCCTTGCCGTAGCTCTGACTCTTCCTCTCCTCCCCCAGACAAATTCTGCTACCCCGTGCAGTTTGAGTGCAACAACCACCGCTGCATCTCCAAGCTCTGGGTGTGTGATGGGGCAGATGACTGCGGGGACGGCTCCGATGAAGACAGCCGCTGCCGTGAGTCTGCTCCAGCCGCTGCTCTGTCCCCCCTCAGTCCCTGCCTCCATCCCTGTGCATTCCTCCCTCTGCCCATCCCTTCTCCCACCCTCGTTTTCCTGTGCTGTGGTCCTCACCGCCCTCCTGGGTTCTGTATCCCCCCCTCACCACTGGTGGTGACCAGCTTCCTTCCTGCTTCTCCGTGCCCCAGGGCTGACCACGTGCAGCGCGGGATCGTTCCAGTGCCCGGGTACCTACGTGTGCGTGCCGGAGCGCTGGCTCTGCGATGGAGACAAGGACTGTGCTGATGGAGCTGATGAGACTCTCGCTGCTGGCTGCTGTGAGTCCCCCATGGGCTGGTGCTTGGCAGAGCTAAAGGCTGGAGGAGCAGGGTGTAGCGCAGGCAGAGCACTCCATCGGGAGCAGATGGGATGCCTCATCCTGCAGCGCTGTGGTCGCAGCAGACCTGGACGTGGGGGATGTCTGGGCCAAAGGCACCCGGGTGCTGTTCACAGCCACCGGATGAGGGCTGAGAGGGGGCAGGCAGGAGAGCAGAGGGGTCTGACGGGGGGGTGTGACAGCGATGCCTCGTTGCAGTGTACAACAACACGTGTGATGAGCGGGAGTTCATGTGTGGAAACCGCCAGTGCATTCCCAAGCACTTCGTCTGCGACCATGACGATGACTGCGGGGATGGCTCGGATGAGTCCCCAGAGTGTGGTGGGTGCCATTGGGACCGGGGCGGGGACAGCAAGGGCTGCATCTCCTGCAGCACTGGCTCTCCTGAGATAAGGAGGAAGCTTTTCCCTGTGAGGGTGGGAAAAGGGTGCCCAAGGAAGTGGTGGGTGCTCCATCCCTGGCAGTGTTCAAGGCCAGATTGCACAGAGCCTTGGATGCATGCAGTGTGAGGTGTTAGAACTGGATGACCTTAAGATCCTTTCCAACCCAAACCATTCTATGGGACCCTGGAAAAGTCTTCATTAGCCTGAAAGGGTTTGGGATGAGAGCGGGATGAGGAGAGCGGTCGGATGCTCCCGGCATCGCCTGAGCTGCTGCTGTCCCACAGAGTACCCCACGTGTGGTCCCCATGAGTTCCGCTGTGCCAACGGCCGCTGCCTCAGCAACCGGCAGTGGGAATGCGATGGCGAGTTCGATTGCCATGACCACTCGGATGAGGCACCCAAGAACCCACGTTGCACCAGCCCAGGTACCACTGGGGGCCACGGTTGGGAGCGGGGCCGCCCGGTTCCCCTTGTGCTGACGGCTGCCACCTTCCCACTGCAGAGAACAAGTGCAACGACTCCTTCTTCCTCTGCAAGAACGGGAAGTGCATCCCGGAGGCTCTGCTGTGCGACAACAACAACGACTGCACCGACGGCTCCGATGAGCTCAACTGCTTCATCAATGAGTGTCTTAACAAGAAGCTGAGCGGCTGCTCCCAGGAGTGCGAGGACCTCAAGATCGGGTACAAGGTAAAGGGCCCGCAGGCCAGGAGCATCGGCCAAAAGGATGCTCTCCTGCTCCCTTCCTCATCCACAGCATCGCGTCCTGCATCGGCTGGGCAGGGGATGCTCACGTGGGCTGGTGGCTGCAAGCTGTCTGTGCCCGAGCCCACTTGTCCCGTGGTGATGCCTGTCACGTCCCTGGGTATGTCTAACAGCTCTGGGTTGCCTCCTGCAGTGCAGATGCCGTCCCGGGTTTCGGCTGAAGGACGACGGGAAGACGTGCATTGACATCGACGAGTGCTCCACCACCTACCCCTGCAGCCAGAAGTGCATCAACACCCTGGGGAGCTACAAGTGCCTGTGCATAGAGGGCTACAAGCTCAGACCTGACAACCCCACCAGCTGTAAAGCTGTTACAGGTGAGAGTGGAGGAGGTGGGCACACTCTTCTGGTGATGCTGCTGGTGCTGGAGCTGGTCATGGTGCTTCACAAGACAAAGCTGCTGGCCCTGGGCTTATGGAAAAGAGCTGGGAAGCAGGGGGGCAGGAAGGGAGATGGGATCCACGTCCCTGACACATCTCCTGCCTTCCCTGTGCAGATGAAGAGCCCTTCCTCATCTTTGCCAACCGGTACTACCTGAGGAAGCTCAACCTGGATGGCTCCAACTACACGCTGCTCAAGCAGGTTCGGAAGGAGCTGGGGGCTGGAGAGGGGCCCTATTGCTTGTAGGTGCTGCAGGAGAGTCTCTTCCAATGCTTCTCCTTTCCTCCCAGGGTCTGAACAATGCAGTAGCACTGGAGCAGATGATCTACTGGACTGATGTCACCACGCAGGGCAGCATGATCCGCCGCATGCACATCAATGGCAGCAACGTTCAGGTGGGGATTGAGGCAGCTCCAGCCTGGGCCATTGGTCCTCATCCACCTCCTGCCCCAGGGACACCACCAGTGACTGCGTGGGGTCATCACTGAGCTCAGAGCATCAGCCCGGGTTGCTACGGGCTGTTCTGCATCCCCATCCCAATCAGAGATGGGCTCCGTGCTGCCTCAGAGCAATGGGTGGCAAGGGAGGAGGAACGGGAGCTGGGGAGGACGACTGGGGAGGACCAGGAAGAGGGATGCTGGGGATTGGAACTGGATGAAGTTAAGGTCCTTTCCAACCCAAACTATTCTATGATTCCATGTTGTCATCCCCAAGGAACCAGGGTGGGATCTGCTTCTCCCTGTCCAACCCCAACATCTCTGTTTTCTCCCAACAGGTCCTTCACCGCACTGGCCTCAGCAACCCCGATGGGCTGGCCGTGGACTGGGTGGGAGGCAACCTGTACTGGTGTGACAAAGGTCGGGACACCATTGAGGTGTCGAAGCTCAACGGTGCCTATCGCACTGTCCTGGTGAACTCGGGTCTGCGTGAGCCCCGGGCACTGGTGGTGGATGTCCAGAATGGGTGAGAGCCTGGGGGACCTGCACCTCCTCCTCTGTGCCCTTCTTCTGTCTTGCCATAAGAGGCTGGGAGATGGTGGGATGAGGTCTTCCCTCCTCACCTCTAGGGCTCTTGGTTGCTTTTGCCTACCCATCACCTCGGTTCATTCATTGTGCACTCACTGCTGTGGCTTGGGCTGGACTCAGTCTCCCTCTGCTCTTCTGTTCCATCCCCAGTTACCTGTACTGGACAGACTGGGGGGACCACTCCCTCATCGGGAAGATCGGCATGGATGGCACCAACCGCAGCGTCATCGTTGACACCAAGATAACTTGGCCCAATGGGCTCACCCTGGACTACATCAACAGCCGCATCTATTGGGCTGATGCACGGGAGGACTACATCGAGTTTGCCAGCCTGGATGGCTCCAACCGGCACACGGGTGAGAGCACGGGGGTCCCACCAGGGCTGGGTATGGTCCCCAGCTCCTCTGAGCAGGAGAAGAGGTTTGTTCCTTGGAAGGGGTGGCATGAGGCTGAGCCACCCATCCCCTTGTTGCAGTGCTGAGCCAGGACATCCCGCACATCTTTGCCCTCACCCTCTTTGAGGATTTCATTTACTGGACTGACTGGGAGACCAAGTCCATCAACCGGGCCCACAAGACCACGGGAGCCAACAAGACCCTGCTGATCAGCACCCTCCATCGCCCCATGGACATCCACATCTACCACCCCTACCGCCAGCCCGACGGTGAGCTGAGATGTGTCGACACCAGGGTGGGAGAAGGGTCTCGAAGCTGAGGGTCCCCTGCCTTGGCCTGACTCATGGTTGTGTCCCTGCTTCCCCCCCCTCCCAGTTCCCAACCATCCCTGCAAGACCAACAACGCTGGATGCAGCAACCTCTGCCTCCTCTCGCCGGGCGGGGGGCACAAATGTGCTTGTCCCACCAACTTCTATTTGGGCAGCGATGGCAAAACCTGCGTCTCCAACTGCACGGCCAGCCAGGTAAGAGCCCTGCCTGCCCGGCCGTGCCCTCTGCTGTGGTTTCAGCAGGTCCCAGCTCCAATGCTTGCACTGGTGCTGTGCAGCTGGTGTCTGCAGGCGCAGGCAACACCTCCCTCCTGTGGCACTTGCCAGCACACACAGAGTGCAGTCGTTTTGGGGTGCCCAGGAGAACCAGAGGGTATCTGTGGGTCGAGGTTTTTCCCCCAGCATCCTGGATGGGGTAGGGGTGGGGGGGCTGGGAAGCAGGATAAAGCCTTTGGGGTCCTCCCTCCCTGTGCCCTCACGAGCGTGGGTCTCTCCATCGCAGTTTGTCTGCAAGAATGACAAGTGCATCCCTTTCTGGTGGAAATGCGACACAGAGGACGACTGCGGGGACCGCTCGGATGAGCCCGAGGACTGCCGTGAGTGCCCACGGTGTCCCAGCACCTCGGCCATGCTCTTGCCAGCCCTCCAGCATCGTGTGCTGGGCAGAGCTGCTGGTCCCTCACCCACCTCACTGCTTATCTGGCCTCAGAGCAGTGCTGCTGCTCCCTGGCAGCTCCGGCACAGGGGAGAGTCACCCCTGTTAATGGGGCTTAAGGAACTGGGGGGGATAACAGCAGCCAACTGCTGCTCTCAGTTCACTGCACCCCAGTTGGGTGCTGTGGACCCCAGAGAGGAGGTGGGAGGTTTAAGGTTTACCAGAGCACACAGCTCACCCCATGTTACTCCCCCCGCAGCTGAGTTCAAATGCAGGCCAGGGCAGTTCCAGTGCTCCACTGGGATCTGCACCAACCCGGCCTTCATCTGTGATGGGGACAACGACTGCCAGGACAATTCGGATGAAGCCAACTGTGGTGGGTTCCCCATCTCCTCCTCACAAGCCCAGTGCCCCAGGACAGCAGAGGTGCAATGGGTCAGGTCCTGAGCGTGCTGCCTCCCTTTCCCAGATATCCACGTCTGTCTGCCCAGCCAGTTCAAGTGCACCAACACCAACCGCTGCATCCCCGGCATCTTCCGCTGCAACGGGCAGGACAACTGTGGTGATGGAGAGGATGAGAAGGATTGCCGTGAGTGTGGGGCTGGGAGCCATGGGGGGCGGGTTGAGGAGCTCAGTGCTGCATCAGGTGCATGTCTTTGGGTATTGGCTCCTCTGGGCAGGGGCTTTCTCCTTGCCTCTGCCCACTGTCACCCTGCAGACACTTCTGTTTCTTAGTGGAAATGAAATCCTTAAATCCCTCGCAGCGGCAGGGTCAATATTTGCAGTGGATTTGCACTGAGCCTATTGCACAGCTGAGGGATTAAACTGGAACAGGGGAAGCTCAGGTTAGATATAAGGAAGAGGTTCTTTACTGGGAGACATAGGTTGCCCAGAGAAGTGGTGAATACTCCATCCCAGTGTTCAAGGCCAGATTGGAGGAGGCTTGCACAGCGTGGTCTAGTGTGGGGCATCCCTGCCCATGGCAGGGGGTTGGAGCTGGATGAGCTTTAAGGTCTCTTCCAACCCAAGCCATTCCATGACTCTGATCTGCATCCCCCGCTCAGTGGGGTGGGGTTTGTGGGGCTGTGCCCCACTGCCTCTCCTGACTCTGCTTCTCCCGGCTGCAGCGGAGGTGACTTGTGCTCCCAACCAGTTCCAGTGCGCCATCACCAAGCGCTGCATCCCCCGTGTCTGGGTGTGCGACCGGGACAACGACTGTGTCGATGGCTCGGATGAACCTGCCAACTGCAGTAAGAAACCTGGGCAAGGATAGGGGGGTCCACACTGAAACCTGGAGCTCCCCAGTGCCTTTGTGTGCTGCGGGTCCCTGTGGGCAATGGGTGATGGTGGTGATGATTCTGCCTTGCTCTGCCTCCTCTCTCTGACTTCTCCCTGCTTGAAAGGGGGGGATCTTGCCCTCTGCGTTCCAAGCAGCGATGCTGCAGTCAGCTCCAGGCTGCTGGACAAGGGGTTCATCAGCCCTGCCCGTGCTAACCCCACTTGTGCCATCTCGCTCTCCCCCTCCCAGCACAAATGACGTGTGGCGTGGACGAGTTCCGCTGCAAGGACTCGGGCCGGTGCATCCCAGCGCGCTGGAAGTGTGATGGGGAGGACGACTGCGGGGATGGGTCCGACGAGCCCAAGGAGGAATGCGGTGAGCAGAGGCTGGGGAGATGAGCCCCGAGGGCACCGGGTGGCAGGGAGCCCTATGGCAGGGCAGTGCTGATCCCATCCTGTCCCATCCCAGACGAACGGACCTGCGAGCCCTACCAGTTCCGCTGCAAGAACAACCGCTGCGTGCCGGGTCGCTGGCAGTGTGACTATGACAACGACTGCGGGGACAACTCGGACGAGGAGAGCTGCAGTATGTGCTGCCTTCGAGCCTTTGCTGTGCTGGGAGCTGCTGGAGAGCGGTTCAGATCCCCCCTTCCAGCCTCAGTGCCTGCCAGTGTCCCCCAGCTCTAGAGGGGAGCATCAGTGGATGGGTCCTTGGTGCCAGGATGCTGCTTGCCCCAAGTGGGACAGGTAGAAGGGAGGAGGTGACCCCAGCATCTGCATGGGCCTTGCCATATCCTGGAGGGGCCTGGGCAGAGCTGGACCCTCTCCCCGCCATCCGCTCCCACCCGGGTCCTGCTGTCTCCCTGCAGCTCTCTAGGGTGCAGCTTTCTGTTTTCTGTCGCTTTCACATCGTGGGGTTGAGTTTGTGCCATTTCACTTCATCTTATGTTTTTCTCCATTTTCACACTGTCGTTACGGGGCACTCAGAGGTAGGTTCCTGCCAAAATCTTTCTAATTCCATGTACAGTCCCTCTAAAACAAATGAAGACCATGAATTCTAGGAGAGGGCAGAGGGGTCAGGACCAGACAACCCAGCCGGATTTATCCAGCATCAGCACCAGCATCTCCCTCCACTGGAGCCGCAGTCGGGGAGGGTCCGACCCTGCTGCCTCCACTACCAGGGCCCATGCATGGCTCATACTTGGCTCCAAAATCCATCCACTCCTTGACCCTTCCTGCTCCGTCTGGACATTCCCTTGCCTCCCTTTTCCCCTATAGTCCTGTTGGCTTCTGCTCTGCAGCAAAGGGGCCGCCTGCCTCACATGTCCTACACCAGGGCAATAGGGAAGGGAAGGATCCCAGTGGGAGACTGCCCTCCTGCAGGCAGGTTTGGCACTGCCTGTGTTGGTGTTGGCCCATTGGGCTGCGAGGGCTCTGTCCCCACACCGTGCAAGGAGGGGACGATGTGCCAGCACTGCTAGACCTGGCCATGGGAGCTGTAGGGCTGGTGGAGGATGACTTGGGGGCACACATGCAGCAGGGAAGCTGCTAGGAGCTGGTCTGTATGGCCATGGTACCCCCCAGCAGCCCCATTTCTCCGCAGGAAACGGATGGGAAGGGGCTGTGAGGTGGCATCAGCCTTGCCCCTCTCTGGCCGTTCCCCCGGCTCTGCTTGCACCCCACTGTGTGCCTCTGGCCCTGTGTCTGTATCAGCCTGTGCCCCCCTCGCAGCCTGCCTGCAGCTCCCACTGAGGGCTCACCCTGTGTCCTGTGTCCCCAGCGCCCCGGCCCTGCTCTGAGAGCGAGTTCTCCTGTGCCAACGGCCGCTGCATCGCTGGCAGATGGAAGTGTGATGGGGACCACGACTGCGCGGATGGCTCCGATGAGGTACCTGCTCCCTGTGTGCCGCTGGGGACACGTCCTTTGCCACCAAGCAGGGGCTGAGAGCCTGCTGCTGGGTGCAGTCATGGGCTGGGACGCTGCTCCATGCGGGGCTGTCCTTGCTGACTGCCATCCCTTGCATTTCCCATGCAGAAAGACTGCACCCCACGCTGCGAGTTCGACCAGTTCCAGTGCAAGAACGGGCACTGCATCCCCATGCGCTGGCGCTGCGATGCTGATGCAGACTGCATGGACGGCACTGACGAAGAGAACTGTGGCACTGGGGGTAAGGGCAACTCTGCGAGTGTCCCTCGGGGCTGGTTGTCCTTGTCCCCTCGTGTCTCCTGTGTCCCCAGTGCAGGTGGGAGCACCCTGGCCATGCACAGGCACATATCCGAGCGCTGGAGAGCCCCCCAGCTATGCTGTAAATTGGAGCTGTGCTGTGAATTGGAATGGAAATTGCAGTGCCAGGCTGGGGTTTTGGTAGCCGGGCAGCAGCATCTCACGTGTCTCCTCCTGTCCCATCGCTGTCGCAGTTCGCACATGTCCCCTGGATGAGTTCCAGTGCAACAACACGCTGTGCAAGCCCCTGGCCTGGAAGTGTGATGGGGAGGATGACTGCGGGGATAACTCGGATGAGAACCCCGAGGAGTGCTGTGAGTGATGCTGCATCGCCTCTCCCCGTTCCCTGGCATGTGCTGCAGGGGCAGCAGTCTGAGGAGTGACAGTCCCAGAGCCATGGGTCCCCTTATGTGCCAAGGGGTGGCTCCCGTTGGAGGTGCTGGAGGTGGCTATGGGGAGCGGGGCTGGGCCAGGAACTGGGCGATTGTCTTTGCTTCAGTCTCTTTGCTTTAGTCTCCGGAGCCCGCTCGCCCTCGTGGGACAAAGCCTCCCCGGAGGCAGAGGCTGAGCAGCAGCTCGTGACAAGCGTGACAGCCCGGCTATGGCGTCTCCTTTCACCGTCACCGTTTGTTTCTGTTTGCCGGTGCAGTGAAATTCCAGTGTCCCCCCAACAGACCGTTCCGCTGCAAGAACGACCGGGTATGTCTGTGGATTGGTCGACAGTGCGACGGCATCGACAACTGTGGAGACAACACGGATGAGAAGGACTGCGGTGAGTGGGGCTGGCTCCGGGCACCGCTCCAGGCCCAGCAGCAGCAGTGGGTTGCAGAGCCTGGTGCATAGCCCAGATGCTGGAGTTTGCTTTGCCTCAGTCCCCAAACCTGGTGCCGGTGTCTTTGTCCCTTTCTGCACCGTTTGCACCCTGAGGCTCCGGCGGGGATGGGTGCCCATTGGACATGGAGCATCACAGCCACAACCCCTGCTCCTGCAGAGTCACCCACGGCCAAGCCCAAGAGCTGCAGCCAGGACAAGAACGAGTTCCTATGCGAGAACAAGAAATGCATCAGTGCCAATCTCCGCTGCAACTTCTTTGATGACTGTGGAGATGGCTCTGATGAGGAATCCTGCTCCCATGGTGGGTGGGCATTGGGGTGGCAAAGGGGGGGACACTGGGGGAGCTGTGAAGGTGCTGACAGCGCATCCCCACTGCAGACCACAAGTCGTACGACTGCATGGCCAACACCACCATGTGTGGGGATGAGGCCCAGTGCATCCAGTCACAGTCCACCACGTACTGCACGTGTCGTAGAGGCTTCCAGAAGGTGCCAGACAAGAATTCCTGCCAAGGTACTTCCCGACACTGATGGGTATGGTTTGGGGTCAGACCATTGGGTTTATGGTTGGGTTTTGCCCCTGAGATGGGGCAGCAGAAATGGTGTCCATGGGGCTTGGAGAGAGGTGGCATCTCCAAGTGCTGGGAGCACTGACCAGCCCCTGAGGTGGGCACCCTCCTCTTCTGCCCCCGATTCCCATCTCCCATTACCTAGACATCAACGAGTGCCTGCACTTTGGGACCTGCTCCCAGCTCTGCAACAACACCAAGGGCTCCCATGTCTGCAGCTGCGCCAAGAACTTCATGAAGACGGACAACATGTGCAAAGCAGAAGGTGAGGAGGGAATGGGGACCCCTCTTCCCTCCCTGCTCCTTCTCCCCATGCACCTCTGCCCACACCAACATCTCCTCATCTGCAGGCTCCGAGCACCAAATCCTCTACATTGCGGATGACAACAAGATCCGGAGCATGTACCCCTTCAACCCCAACTCTGCCTATGAGCCGGCCTTCCAGGGCGATGAGAACGTGCGCATCGATGCCATGGACATCTACGTCAAGGGCAACAAGATCTACTGGACCAACTGGCACACGGGCAGGATCTCGTACCGGGAGCTGCCCGCCTCTTCCACCGCATCCACCGCCTCCAACCGCAACCGGCGTCAGATCGACGGCGGTGTCACCCACCTCAATGTGAGCTCTGCCAGGGGCCACGGTGGGAGGCACCGAGACCGGGCTGCTGGCATCCTCTGCCCTCACCTCTTCTCCCCTTTGTGCCCTTCACAGATCTCGGGGCTGAAGATGCCGAGGGGCATTGCCATTGACTGGGTGGCTGGGAACATTTACTGGACGGACTCGGGGCGGGATGTCATCGAGGTGGCACAGATGAAAGGCGAGAACCGCAAGACGCTCATCTCAGGCATGATCGATGAGCCCCACGCCATCGTGGTCGACCCACTTAGGGGGTGAGAGACTCGAGCCCTTTCTCCTTTGCCTCTGCCCGGTCCTCACTCTGGCTCCTCTTGCCAACAAGCCCATCCATGGTGGAAGCTCCCAGTGCCCACTCGAGCCAGTTGGCTCCTTAGGTCATGACGGTGATGCTATGGGGAGAACGGGGCAGGATTTCCCTGCCCATGGGGCCTTGGAATGTCCTCCTGCTCTTCCCCTCCTTGCTCCCACTCCGGGAATGACCTGCCTGTGTCCTTTGCAGGACTATGTACTGGTCAGACTGGGGCAATCACCCCAAGATCGAGACAGCGGCTATGGACGGGACGCTGCGTGAGACCCTGGTGCAGGACAACATCCAGTGGCCAACAGGTGAGCAAAGACGGGTGTTGAGGGGCGCACAAGGGGTGGTGAAGACCTTGCAGGGTGGATGTACAGCCCACCTGTGCTGGGGAGGGTTGACCATGGAGCTCTGAGCCCCACGGCAGGAGTATGTAGGGGCCATGACTTGGTCAGGAGGGGCTCTGAGGGTGGGCTGGGGGCCTCAACTTCAGTGGGGGGGGTGTGTGTCCCCTCAGGCTTGGCTGTGGACTACCACAATGAGCGGCTGTACTGGGCTGATGCCAAGCTCTCCGTCATCGGCAGCATCCGGCTCAACGGCACCGACCCCGTGGTGGCCATTGACAACAAGAAGGGTAAGTCAGAGGACCCCAACACCATCCCAGATGGGATCCAAAATCAACCCTGTCCCAAGGCAATGAGTGTGCCCCCTCTTTGCTTCCCCAGGGCTGAGCCATCCTTTCAGCATCGACATCTTTGAGGACTACATCTATGGAGTCACCTACATCAACAACCGCATCTTCAAGATCCACAAGTTTGGGCACAAGGCTGTCACCAACCTGACGTCTGGCCTCAACCACGCAACCGATGTCGTGCTCTACCACCAATATAAGCAACCAGAAGGTGTGTGCCGGGCCCATGGACCCCCACCATACTCCTGGGGTGGGAGGGAGATGCCATCAAGTGGGGCTTGATCTCTGATATAGGGCATTGATGATGGCAAGAGACTCGGCCACACAAGCCGGGGGCATGTGGATGGGCAGAGCAGGAGGGGTTAGTGGGGAGAAGGGTGGATTGGGGGCGGAGGGGTGGAAGCTGCAGTGGCAACCCCAGGGCATTGGGTTTGCACTATGGGAGGTGCCCTGAAGCCGTTGGGGGGAAGCTGTGGGTCACCCCCCATCACCCCTTCCCTCTCGACAGTGACCAACCCTTGTGACCGCAAGAAGTGTGAGTGGCTTTGCCTGCTCAGCCCCAGCGGCCCCGTCTGTACCTGCCCCAACGGCAAGCGCCTGGACAACGGCACCTGCGTGGTCATCCCCTCGCCCACCGTCTCCCCCGTTGGTAGGTGATGGGGAGCAAGGAGGAGGAAAAGGGGGGGGGATGCTCACACCCGAGCACGGTCCCACTCACCTCTATCCCTCCCTCCTAGTGCCCACCACCGATACCTGCGACCTGGTGTGCCTGAACGGCGGTAGCTGCTTCCTCAACGCCCGCAGGCAGGCCAAGTGCCGCTGCCAACCGCGCTACAACGGTGACAAGTGCCAGATTGACCAGTGCTGGGACTATTGCCAGAACGGGGGCACGTGCGCCGCGTCCCCATCGGGTGAGGGCCGAGCCTGGGGGTCGGGGCTGCTCCTGGGTGCATAAGGGAAGCGATGCTGATGGCTCTTGGTTCTTCAGGGATGCCCACCTGCCGCTGCCCCACCGGCTTCACGGGGCCCCGGTGCAACCAGCAAGTGTGCACCGACTACTGCCTGCACAACGGTAGCTGCACCGTGAACCAGGGCAACCAACCCAACTGCCGCTGCCTGCCCACCTTCATCGGGGACCGCTGCCAGTACCGTGAGTGCTGCCTGCCCAGGGCGAGGGATGCGATGCGCTGGTTCTGGGGGATGCTCTGGGGAGAGCTTGGGTTCCTCTATGAGGGGGTGTCTCTGGTGACTCGGGGTGGGGTGGTGTTAACCGGGACCCCCAGAGGGGCTGGCGTGGGGATGACCCCACGTATCCCCTTGTAGGGCAATGCTTTGACTACTGCGAGAACGATGGGGTTTGCCAGATGACAGCCAACGGTGCCAAGCAGTGCCGCTGCCCTCCGCAGTTCGAGGGCGCCCAGTGCCAGGACAACAAATGCTCCCGGTGCCAGGAGGGCAAGTGCAGCATCAATAAGCAGAGCGGAGAAGTCTCCTGCATGTAGGTACCGGGGACGTCGGATTCAGCGGGAGGAAGAGGGGATGGTGGGTGCAAGAATCACTCTGTCCCTGCGGGTGGATTGGGCAGAGCTGAGATGCTGGAATTCAGTGTGGGAAACGGGAGCTGCAGGCACCTCTCCCGCTAAGCCCATCCTGATGTGCTGGGTTTGGGGGGGCACAGGGCAGGCCGGGGGGGGTACCGTGTGCCTGACCCCCTCTTGCCTCACAGCTGCCCAGATGGGAAGATAGCCCCAAGCTGCCTGACCTGCGACAGCTACTGCCTGCACGGCGGAACCTGCTCCATCAGCGACAAGACACAGCTGCCCGAGTGCCTGTAAGCACTGCAGGGAGGTGGGATGGGGGGGTACGGGTGAGCAGAGGGAGATGTGACTGACAGACCCCCATCTGTGTGCCCCCCCCCGGCCCCCAGGTCTGTGCCCCACCTCTGCATGCTGTCCCCCAGCCCTTGCTAACCCCAATGCTCTCCCCATGCTCTCAGGTGCCCGGTGGGGATGACGGGGACGCGTTGTGAGGACTTCATCGTCAGCGAGCAGCAGAGCAGCCGTATGTGTGGGGCAGCCCATAGGGCCTGGTGCCAAACCCGGGGTCGGGGGGGTCAGGGTATGTCTTTGTTGATGAAGTGACTGTATCCGTGCCTCTCTTCCTGCAGGAACAGCCTCCATCATCATTCCCATCCTGCTGCTGCTCATCCTCCTCACCGTGGTGGCTTTTGTCTGGTACAAGTGGAGGATTAAAGGGTGAGTCCAGGGCTGCTGGGGGCCCAGCCAGTGCAGAAACCTCCTTGCAGGGCTTGAAATCCTCACTGAAGAGGGATAAACAAGCAGGGACCACTGGTGAACGGGGACCCTGTGCTGCTGGCATTGACCCTCTCCCTCCCTCCCTCCCCAGCGCCAAGGGCTTCCAGCACCAGCGCATGACCAACGGTGCCATGAACGTGGAGATCGGGAACCCCACTTATAAAATGTACGAGGGGGAGCCCGACGATGACGTGGGGGAGCTGCTGGATGCGGACTTCGCCCTGGACCCGGACAAGGTGAGGGGCCACGGGGTCGTCGCGGCACAGCGATGCTGCACCGGGGCGAACGGCAGCGATGGGGGCTGCGAGACCTGTGCCCCCCCTCCCATCCTTTCCCCTCCCTGTTCTCTGCAGCCCACCAACTTCACCAACCCCGTCTATGCCACGCTGTACATGGGTGCCCACAGCAGCCGTAACTCGCTGGCCAGCACGGACGAGAAGCGGGAGCTGCTGTCACGAGGCGCGGATGACGACCTGGCGGACCCCCTGGCATAGGGGCAGGATGGGGGGCACAGACACCCATTGCAGGAGGCGGGTGGGGGCCGGGGGGGTGGGGGGGCAGGGGGCTGAGAGCCACTGTATAAATGTACAAATGAAGGATTATTACTTTTCTATGTGAGCAGTATTATTACCTGTATATTCCCCGGTACCAGGCCCCCGGCGCCTCATTGCCAGATCCAGCTTTGGTTTCTTTTCAATCTCTTTACATTTGGACACCCCCTCACCACCCCCCCTTTACCCTCTCCTCTCCCTCGCACCCATGGGTGGTGCCGCACACGGGGGGGCCGGGGCGAAGCTCTGGGGTTGGGGTTGATGGGACACAAGGGGTGATGGTGATGTGGGGCACAGAGCAGGGGCCATGCACTCCCCTCCTCTCAACCTCTGTCTCCCCAGACCCTGCAGCTCCTTTCTCCGGGGGGCCCTGTTTCCTTCCCCCCCCCCCCCAAAATCTGCTGCTTTCTGGGTCCCCCTTCTCCTGCAGCTTGGCCTCTGCAACCTGGCCCCCCTTATCCCCTCTCCTCACTTTTTCCTCCATCACCCCCCAGCCACCCGGCTCTGCCCGACTGTTACCGGGGGCAGGGATGGAGCCCCCGCTCTGGTGCAGGGCTGAGGGTCCCCGGCCCCTCGCTCTGCTCTCGCCCCATCTCCAACATGCACATTTTTTAACAGGAAAAACAAAAACCCGACAAATCCATGGAAACGACCTGGCTTTTATAGTAGAAACAAAAAAGACGAATGTGGGGGGGGGGGGGGTTGGTGGGGACAGGGAAGCGCGGG
>JBCJKH010057675.1:4817-18302 GCA_039877255.1 Loriculus beryllinus
AGAGGGGCAGGATCACCTCCTTTGACCTGCTGGTCACGCTCCTTTTGATGCAGCCCAGGATACGGTTGGCTTTATGGGCTGTGAGCACACACTGAAGCTGGTTCATGTTCATTTTCTCATCAACCACCACCCCCAAGTCCTTCTCCTCAGGGCTGCTCTGAATCTCAAATCGTTTCCACCATTTGCAAAAACAGATTCCTCTGATTGAAAAAAATCTTAATACCTTCCTTACAAGCCAGAGTTTAAGTCTCTCTCTGAATATTCTCTCTTCTACTTCAGAAATAACCTTTTTGGTAACTGTTGGACTGCTCCGTGCTAGCAAAATGCAGGTATTATTGACTGGTCATCCTAATGGCACAGAGGCATAATGAAATTGAGACCTCATTCCAGATTATTCTTACATGTGGCCTTTTTCCATTTGTTTTATTAGCTCAGTCTGCAATTTGTTTTTCATTCAGAGCCCTCATTCTTCTGTGAGACAAAACCTTCTACTCCTTCATTGTATCAAGCTTGCTAAAATATCATGGTGGAGAAAAATCCTGCACACCTGCATTCCATTGTTTAGGTTTTTTTCTTCCATAATAGTAATATTAAAGCATGGAGTGGTTTTGTTTTCTTTTGTTTTCCCTTGGAGACCATCTAGGCAGAGTAAGGAATGTATTTTGACATGGTGTTACATGACTCTCTGCACACATGCTCACACATTTGTGCTGAAATAGTAGCCAAGAAATCAGGGATACTATCTGGCCAAGTAAAAGCAAATATGTCACAGAAACTATGAATGGTGATACAGTGGGGAAGTTACTAATAAGCTCAGCTGTATACTAAAGTCAAAAGAAAACTGACCCTTCATAACCTTACCCGTACAAAACAGGTCATGCACATGTAAGCTTCTTCATATTTCCAAAATAAAGTACGCGAAGTTTTTCTGAAGTTACTGTTCATGATTGAATTGATAAGCTCACTCTGGAAACACCCAGCTGAGTGAGTAGACTTACAAAATCATCAGAGAACTATGGACTCCTCCAGAAATTACAGAAAACAGGTTTAGAGAAACATGCTTGGCCTATGTTTATGCATGTGTCCAGTGTGTAAATTCTGTACAGAACAGGCCATTGAACCTCAGACTAATTTAGGGTCTGAAGCTGTGTACAGGAAAGCATTGCTATTTATTTTGTGTAAACGCAGAAGATATGAAATGTTGTTGACAGTCAATAAATACTACTTTTAGATAAATTTCATTTGTGTGTGGCATTGCATATCAGTTGGCTGGATGACACGTATCTTTTTGAGGACTTACTCATTTTGGAACATAGCAGTCTTCCCAGGATTGTAAACAATGTGTACAGCAGAACAGATTTAGTGTCATCTCTGCAGCCAATCATGTGCAGAGTGTGGAGAATGTGAGAGTGCTGAAACTATTTTTGTGTGGTAAAATAAAAATAGAAACATACAGTCAGGGAGCTGTGATGAAATACTTTAAGTATCAGCACTTGAAAAGCATCCTCAAGCAAAATTGACAGCAGTACTCAATAACCTGATAGATAATTGGCATTTAGCAGTCTGAGTGCAGTAACTGTTTGAAAACAAATATTGAGAAAGAAAACTCTTGTAAAAAGAGCAACCTTTTTCTGAGCTCAGTAGGCAGAATTTCCAGTGTCTGCTCACACAGCCTGTGTGGGAACAATCTCATTCATGCATTGGATTGTTTACTTGTACACGGATGTCTACAGAGTGAGTATAAAAGGCATCATAATGACACCTGTTCTGTTCCAGTTAATTCCAGTGAAAATTGCTTCCTCTTTCTGGCTTAGAAACATTCCTACGTCTGAAATCCTCAGGGAAATAGTTAAAGTAATCCCTTTGCTTTTGTTAAACACTCTCAATTCCACCTAAAGATCAGGTGCTAAATAGGATGGAATTGTGGTTGTTTTGCAACTGCTATTTGACAAATGTCAGCTAACACAACAGCAATACTGGGTTAGAGTAAAGGTTTGTCTGCAATTCTAACAATCTGTAGTTAAGTGACTTCTGTGTGAGAAGTACCATCTTGCATTTAATAGTTGTCAAAGGATTTCTCTGCTTCAAATTTTTTAAGTATCCTCTCGAGTAAGTGTTAATTTTTAGCAGCCATAGCATCTTATTTGGAGAACAACTTCTATTTGTTTTCATTCTGCATCTGCTAGCTTTATTAGATGCCTTCTCATTCATCTACTGGAAGATACAATTGATTCCTATTCTCATTTTTCATGCCCCTCATGATGGTAGAGCCCTCTCTTCTTCCTTGTCCTTATGCCATCTCTTTTCCAAGCTGTAGAGCCCTATCTTGCTTAAGCAATTTCATCCTCACAGTGTAAATGTATAAGCACATGCTGTTGCTGGTTATCAAAGGTGATCCTTGTTACCCTTCCCTGATGCTTTATGAGTTCTGTTAAATTCCTTGTGAGATGAGGTACTAGAAAGGTCATCAGCATTCGGTATGCAGGCAACAGCATGGAATTGCGATTTGGTGATTTCTATATTTTTTCTATTGCTTTCACATTAATTCCCAAAATGTTGGGTTTGACCATTATTTAAAACAGAGTCAGTTTTCATGGATTTATCTAGCATAACCCCAGGATTTCACTTGTGAATGAAAGCGGTCAGCTAGGAGTTCATCCTTTTATGTATATGGTTAGGATCATTTTTACAACCTGTGATTTACTTTGCATATATTTCCTTTGAATTATTTAATGATAAGATTCATAAGGCTTTTTTCTTTTCTTCAGTTCACCCTCATTTTCTGCTGTCCAGTAATTTGGTATCCTATCAACAAACTTTTTTACCACTTCTTTGAGATTGCCTGTTAATTGTAATGAGTATAATGAATGAAGTCCACTTCTAAGAGGAATATTATTTATCACCTATAATTACCTGATAGTGATATTCTAAAAAATATACTTAATCTCTGTTTTTTGAGAAGGACCTGTGGTTCTGTGGAAATTAATATACCAATGAGGTCTGACATTTCTTCATATCTTTGGATATTGGAAAAAGCAGTGTAGCTGGTATCTGTGATATCACAAGGGGATATCCCAAGGGATGCACTAATACCACTTCTCCCTATCATGTGTAACACATGATGGTGAAGACAGGAGACTGCATCTCCTTAGTATCTCTCCCATGAAAAGACTTCAAGTGCATCTGTTTGTGCACCAAGAAGGAGGTTTATGGTGATCTAAAGTGTTTAAAAAATAAGGCATAATGTAAGGTTGTTGCCATTTCATTGTGCATTAACCACATATTCAGAAAAGTCATAGACTTAGTTTTTCCGCATACTGTGTCATGTTATTATAATAGGATTGAATTTTCCTAATGATGTTTCAAATACAAGTTACAATAGTTACATAGATAAGCATGCTAACACCTATTAAAGTCTTAGAAATACTGTATTAAGTTCTGAAATTTATACCTGTGATGGACAGAACTAGCATGTATTCTAAGCTTGGGGTTTTGAATCATCAAAATATTTTTTTTTTTTTTTTTTTAGATATAGACAAATGCAGCTTGGCACAGAAAGCAAAGTAGCTGAACTTCTTCACCAAAGTAAGTTAAAGTCCTTTGAAACTGAACATGTACAACTCGTGCAACAAGAAACAGCTAAGAATCTTTCACAGTGCCAAATGGAATGTGAAAAATACCAGAGAAAACTGGAGGTATGTTATATAAGGAGACACTTTAAGGGCCATTACATAGTTGTTTTCAATTAGAGTGTAAAATGGAAAAGCTTGGGGGAAAAGTGGCAAAGATCATACGTGGCTGAAGTAGTATCCCCACCAAATTCTGCTGAAGCAGAATCTAATAACGAAGCTTAAGTTTGACCGGTTCAATGGAAAACAAGACTTAGGGGAAAGGAAGAAAGCAAAACAATTTCTCATGGAGGGGTGTTGAAGGCAGCTCCTCATTCACATGAGATACATATATGCTTGTATCATAAAACTGCTTATGTCAGTGTTTGTGATTATTGTAGGGAAAGAATACGGTGAATTCAGTATCATTACTAAAAGTTAGCATTTGCAATAGCATTATTGTATAATAAAAATGCTTTTTTATTGATATACAATTCTGTAACAAATCTTTACTAGCTAAAAAAGTCAAGGAGAGCATGGTGTGTAAGCATTGAAAAGACCTAACATTGCTAATCTTACCTTGGTGGGTTGACCTTGGTCAGCTGCCAGCCAGCCCCATGCTCTCATTCTGCATCCTCAAGAGGATGGGGTGTAAATAACCTGATAAAGCTTGTCAGTTGATATAAAGATACAGAGATCGCTTAGCTATTCCCATCATGAGCAAAATAGACTTGACCTGGGGAAAATTAACTTCACTTATGACCAATTGAAATAGATTTGGATGGTGAGAAACAAAGAGAAAAACTAAAACACCTTTCCCCACCTCTTCTCGGTTTAATTTCCCTCCTTCATTTTTGACTCTTCAGCCTTCCCTCCCCAAACAGCACAGGAAGGGATGGGGACTGAGGGTTCGGTGTATCCATAACAGCTCCTCTCTGTCACTTCTTCCTTCTCACACTTGTATCCTGCTCCAGTGTGTGAATCCTTCAAGGGCTTCAGCTTTATTTAGGGGAAAATCTGCTCCTACTTGGGCTCTCCAGAGGTTGCAGTTTCTCCAGGGCAGGTCCTGGTGCTTTGGTATGGGATCCCCAATGGGCTGTAGAGTTGAATGACTCGTACCCTTCTATCTCTATACACTTAGAATTTATTATCTTTCAAACATGTACTTTCAAAAATGTGTCATATCCTGTTCACCTAGTTTTAGTATTGGAAGGGTGTCCAGTATTTAGCAGAGCAAACTTATTTTAAAACCAAATTATTTCACCTGTGCAAAGTTAGTCCCAGAATTATATCACCGAGTCCAGTTTTTGAGATTTAAATGAGGTTGGCAGTATGCATGTCTTAAACAAATGTCAGGGTACAAACTGGACAGACAGAATAAAACCCTTTTTTTTCAAAGTGCCAGCTATGGCAGCCTTTGTTTTTGTGGAAGGATTCTGTTCTTCAATTACCTGCATTTCTAGTGCTGAACCTGCCTAGGGTGTTTATGAAAAGGAATTAAAGTGAAAACAGAATTAGAGAGTTCTAGATAAAACATAATTTCTTGTTTTGTCTGTACTGGGACATTCAGATCCTGGCTGATGAGATTAGTTGTCATGAGCACTGGGAGTGCCAGTTTTGCTAGACTTTGAGGTTGCTAAACAGAATTTTAATTGCACAGACATGTCTAAACTTTGATAAGATAGTTTAATCTGAGTTATATTTCTATTTTCTTTGTGGATATTCATTTGATCTTGTAACATCTTGTATATTTGGCATTCAGTTCTACTAACACTTCTGGCACTTCTTTTCTCTAAAGGGACACTTTGAAACCAGTGCTCTTTCATTAAGAAATGTTCTTGCAGAATTTAAGTATTTGATGTCTGAAGCTTTTACTTTTATTCCTTTTGGCTGAACTCTTAATTTTTAATTTTCCATTCTTATATATAGTATCAATGTACTAAGAAGATTTTTCTTACTCTTCTAACAGGATATTGATCTTAGTAGTGTAGTTACTAGTATCTTGTGGCTCAGCTACAGTGGCTTTGTGAAGCAACTCTTGGTTTTATTTCGATTTCTGGACAGTTTCTCTTTTTATGCATGGTAAAACTAGGAAACATAATTTATATGTTGTCAGATTTTAACCTATACATTTATTCTTCTGTGACACTACACTAATCTTTTCATATTTGAGTGGCTTGATTCGCTAAGCATTGTGCATTCTTCGGTGTTTTTGACAGAGATTCTGGTATTATTGCTGTATACACTATGCATATATTTCTTATCTCAAGATCTATATTCAACTGTAATTTTGAATGTTTGCGATTACATTTGGGAAGTTATTATTAAACCTAGCTACAGTACTGCTACAGTCCCACAACTTTACCTGTTCTGATGGGGATTTTTCTACAAAGCATATAGATTACTTACTTACCAAGAATTTTCTTATTCCAGTTGGATTTCTCATATTTTTGTTGTCAATGCTGTTTGCTATTTTCAAGCACTATATCAAGCTTTAGTTCTTATAAAGACCTTCATAACTTCTATTTCTGAATATGTATTTTTTTGTTTAAGCTCAGTGGATTGCTATTTACATTAGTCCTGAATCTTAATAGCATTAGTCCTAAATCTTAATAGCAAGAAAGCATATTACCTTTCAGTGCTAAGTAATATTATTGAATTCTAAGTAAATAAAGAATTTTAAGTAAATAATTAGAATCTTGTATATCTTAAATACCAAATTTTTATATTCATGTATTTACCATTCTGTAAAGGACTCTTCATTTTTTAAATAGATAACTGATATGTGAATCTAGTTAAAGCAATAAGAATAAATGCATTTACACTCTTTGACTGCTGTTACACTCCTTTAAAATTCTTGTAGCTTCTTAGAGAGATTATTAGTATTACTAAGGTCTTAGGAGATAGGCATAAATGGTATGACCCAAGAGTGCACTCTGTGCAAGATAATATAGTATAAAAAATAACTGCTTTTTAAAGTATTTAAATCTGTCCTGTGCAAAAGTTTCATCAAAGATTTAGTATCATACTGCAAAGCATTTTACATGTATTATATTTTCCTCTTTCATAAATAGCTGTAATACTGACTCCCTGATCTCTCCATTATTCATTCTCACAGGTGCTTACTAAAGAGTATTATAGTCTTCAGTCTTCTAGTGAAACACGCATTACTGAGCTTCAGACACAGAATTCTGAGTTGCAAGCAAGGCTCGATACTTATGAAAAACTTGAAAAAGAGCTTGATGAGATAATATTGCAGACAGCAGAAAGTAAGTTCTGTCACAAATTCTGTTGTATCTGTAGGTGATTCTGGCATTATGACAAGATGTCTTGTTTCTCATGACATTTGGAAAGTATTACAGTGCCTGTTATTCTCCCTCCTTATGCCTGAAAATTAAGATGCAGTGACTATTTTGATAGAAAATATTAATGATGGGTTTCTAAATGGATTTGTAAATGTGTATTAAATAAACTTGAATGAGGACATATAGATATTAAAAATCATCCTAGTCTTTCTTTTTTCCTCATCTCTCATTTCCTTATTCAAATGGTCCCTTATAATTAGATATGTTTTTTAGGATTCCCCTATTATTTAAGAATATTTTAAATATACTTAAAGCCTCATTGTTGACAGACAGTTACAGGCTTCATGATACAATGCAGTGGTTAATATGAATTTTTTAATTAATTGGGGAGAAATAAAAGCTCTTTCTTGTGTTAAATTAATAGCAATTAGACATTGAGCAGTTGCTTTTGACAGATGGATTAAACCCTGAATTAAATTCAGGCCTGATTACTCTTGAAAATATTTTTTCTCTGCCAGGCAAAATTTCTGTGAAGTCTCTATTCATTTGATTCTCAGCCTAAATAAATCCACAAGGCAAATAATTTCTGATTTGAAACTAAGACTCTAATCCTGAAGTCTTTTAACCTGTGTGTAAACAGAGTAGGACATTTTGAGATTTCAAACTAATTCATATATTTTCTTGTCCCTTTTTGTTTCTTTGCTCCTCAAAAAAATTAATAACAATTTATAAATAATGTTTTCCAAGTAGAAGATAATTGCATAAGTTCTGTATGTAAACAGTAGTGTAGAGCAAAGTATATATTTCTGGGATGCAGTGAAGTCTGGGTATCATTAGTAATTAGACTGCACATACTTTATTAATTTTGTACACTGCAGCTTTGGACTTGTTAGAATAGCATGACTACTCAAAGGTCTCTGTCTGACCATAAGCATGTTTGCTAAATACATGCTTATGTTCTAGCTGGTAACATGTTTTTTGAAGTGTGTATACATAAACTTGCCTAAAGAGTATTTATGTGTTAATACAGAATTTTTTTGAACCTTACCTTCATTTTTTCCAAGGAGGAGATAGAGTTCAGAATACAGAGGTTTTATTTATACTGATTTCCATTTTCTTATGTATCGTGGGATATCATTTTTTTACAAAATTGAATTGTTCTTAACAATTAAGTATGTATTTTAATTGCAATTTATATTCTATGCTACAGAATATGACTTAAATTAAAAGTTTCCAAATGTACTATTCTGTTAAAATATGACTTAATTTTCCAATTTTGTTGGTGAGAAAAGGAAGTTGAACTATATAATATTATCTTTTTCTGCTAAGGAGTGTAAAAAAAACCTGTTGTTAATAGGTGTCCCCTGGCTTGTAAAATGTGTATTTTATACCACAAAGTTGGGCAAAGAGCTTGGAAAGACATGAGAGAAGCACATGCTGATACAGAACATTACTTTGGCGTGATATCTTCAACATTTCCAAATTTCTTTGTGTTTGTCTTCATGATCTGATGTTTACATGGACAGTACTGACAGATATGAATTTATAGGGCAGAATCTTACTGACATTTTTGAGGCACACAACGCTGAATTTGTAACCAAAAATAAGGATTATGACAAAGACAGGTTAAATTATTTTTTACGTTTTTCTGAACCAGAGGTGTTTAAGGCACTGGAGAATTCCCCATTATAACTAAGCCTTGACAATCTGAAGTTCTGGTGCCTTTGTACTGCCACATCAAGTGAACTTTTTTCTGTCATGCTTACCAGAATTGTTTTTTGTGTAACTAGATACGTGAATTATCACGTGCTCTACTAGACAGTTTTTTCTTTCAAAATGTTTTTTAAGAATCCTTGTTTACAATAACATTAAAAGGGTATTAAACAAGTGAGGAAGCTATAGCGTGCAAGTTGTTGAGAGAAGAGATTTCTGATTTTGAGGCACTTGAGCTTTAGGAAGAATGAGTCAGATAGGACTATCACGTCAATTCCTCAATTTATTTCTCGTGTTCCCAACTACTTGATTCATCAAAGCTATTGTGTGGTGCCTGGGCTGGTGCTCCCTTGTGCTCCCTCCCTCACATCCCTGCCACTGCCCCCTTCTTCTTATTCCCCTTTTCCCCTTCTCTCTGTCCCCTTTCTCTGCCTCTGCCTATCTCACACACACACTTCATTTTTCTGTTGTTCTTTTTTTTTCCCCTCTTGCCTGCTTTATCTTACAGAAGAGAGGAAACCTGAATTACGTGAGCTGAAATACTAAAATCTGTACATGTTTGAATCTTGCTGCTACAGGGATTTCTTTTCAAAGCAGTCCCAATGTGTTTTGAATCCTTAGAAATATGTTTTCAGAAATCAGTCATCTATGGAGAGAGTGATCATTTTGAATGTTTTTACTTTGCATAAACATGATTCTCATTGCCTTTCTCTGAAGATGGATATGGCGTTTGTTTCCTTCAGGTTATCAGAAATTTCTGATTACCACAGTCTTTCATAAATTATATTGAGCAGCCTCACAATGACATCAGCTCCCTCAGCAACCTCAGATGTGCATGTGTCCGTTCTGGTCCCATGGACTTGTTTATATCCAGTTGACTTGAGCACTCGCTAATTTTATCTTCTACTTCCACGTGTATGCACAGAAAATAGATTCTTTAGGAGAAAAAGTCCTGAGCAACCTAACCCTGTCCTCCTGAATGAAACCTATACTATTAGTATGTATTTTGTGACTATACCAATAGAAAGAATATTCAAGGATGCTGAACTTTTGTCTTTTACTTTCATATTGCTTAAGTCTTATATTAATCAGGAAAAAAAAAGTTAAAAGCCTGCCACTGTTGTAAGAAATTAATTTATGGCACTGTATTGATGCTAACTGTGAACAAAATTGTTCCACTCAAGTCCAGGTTACACCAACTGAAAATCTAGCTCATAGAAAAATATTTGTCTGTGTATGTAATTATAAATAGAATTGTTTATAAGTTTTTAAGTTCTTGCACTGTAATTATGTTCTTCAGTTGTACCTTTGTGCAAATTTTTTTACAGTGGAAGATGAAGTTGAAGCTGAAAGGGTTCTCTTCTCATATGGGTATGGCGCTAATGTTCCTACAACAGCCAAAAGACGACTAAAGCAAAGGTAAAAAGTGCCTCCTGAGTTTAATTCTTCAAGATAAAGTAAAGAAAAATAGATGCATTATGTTTTGTCTTAGAATCCAGCGGTTTAATTAACATAAAGATGTTTTTTAGTGACTTAAGTTTACAGGAATAGAATGAAGACTAGGACCTGTTAATGTTGCATATGCATATAAATGAGCATATGCATACTTTTCTAGGTCCTCTAAAGATTTTTTTCATTGCCTTTTCAGAAGGATGAATTTTAATTGTATAGAACTAAACAGCTGTAAAAACAGACTTGTTACATTATTTACATTTATATAATAATATATCAAATAAGGTTTTAATATCCTAAAACTGATTGTATGTAGTTGTAACAAAAACACATCTGTTAGTATGTTAGGAAGGCCTAAGTTTCAGAGCATTGCTATTTCATCTTTACAAATACAGGATCTGATTCCAGTTATATTTACTCAGTTTACCTGTACCATTTGATCAATAGATGAAAATGATGTGTAGGCTGAGTAACAGACCTTCTTCATCGTAGTAATTTTTAAATAAGATTCTTTCAAAAATAATAGTGACATTTGAATGCATCACTTGGAACACTTGAGAATGTGGATTTATGTATAGGATTTTTAAAGTGTGACCACAACAAAGTTTTGTTGTTGTTAAAAGTATGTATAGGTAGTATAAAAAGAAAACATGACCTAAGATGCACGAAAGTGAACCTCATAATTTGTGGTAATGGTAGGCTTTGGCCACACTGGCTTCTACCAAAATGAGAAACTCCACCATCATTGGCAGACACACAAAGAAGAGTATAAAGACAGGGTGAACATGTACCATAGCTTAACAGTGCACATCTCTGGCATTCAGGAGCTGGAAGTGCAGTTTGTCTCGTGTGTAGCTATTTTTAACAACAAGTACCAGTTTGTTTAGTTGGTTTTGTCCTCTTAACCGCGACATGACAAAGAATGTTTAACATGAAAAGGTGGCTCCAAGGAGACCTTGTAGCAGCCTTCCAGTACCCAAAGGGGGCTTACAGGTTTGCTGGTGAAGGAATTTTTATAAGAGCAAGTAGTGATACTGCAAGGGGGGAGAGTTTTAAACTGTAAGTGGATAGATTTCAATTGGATATTGGGAAGAAATTCTTTACTGTGAGGGTGGTGAGGCACTGGCACAGGTTGTCCAGAGAAATTGTGGATGTCCCATTCCTGGCACTGTTCAAGGCCGGGTTAGATGGGTCTTTAAGCAATGTCATCTAGTGGAAGGTGTCCCCCGGCCATGGCAGGGGGCTTGGAACCCAGTGATCTTTAAGGTCCCTTCCAACTCTAGCCATTCTGTGATTCTATAAAAAGTTACTGATGAGAATTAAGAGTAAATGATGGTCTGTTCATGTTTGCAACAAAGTTTTATAGGCTACATATCTTTCTTCTGTCCTTTATATTTGTTTTTCAAGTAAGTGCTGTCAATATGATTGTCAATCAGATTAGACCTGTTATGCAGTGTTACATATTGCTGACAAAAATCATAAAGATTGTATGTAGTTTTTAAATTTAGCATGGCTTAATTTTTTTCATACCCTTAAGTCTGTTCAGATTATTTCCTTGTAAGATTTCTTTTTATATTGCTTAAAACTGAAGAAAACAAAAAGGGGGGCAGGACAGCAAAAAAGCCCTGCATGACCCTGTTGCATGTCTCTTAGGAGACTGTTGAGAGTTCTATAGCATTATTTCCTAGAACTTCAATTCCTTCCTCCTCTTTTGGTAGTTTGGGAACTTTTCTGACTTTCAGTTAGAACCCCACCTTATGAGATTCAATATAGATTATTTGCATACAAAATAAATCTTCTTCTGAAGTCCACTACCTCCTCTTTAATTCCAGACATATGGGATTCTAAATGAAGAGTTTTTGTAAGTTCACAGAATGCACTTCAGTCTCTGGAACTCTGTATAAAACCACATATTCATGCATAGTACATTGTGGGGTCTGTACTTGCATAGAGGTATACTTCTGCATACTTGACGGAAACAACTATTTAATTACTTTGGGATTAGGTACCATACACTCATAGGAGTATGCCTGGGACCATTCTGAAGCATCAAGACCAAATGGCCCACTTCCATAAAACTAAATTCTCAGTGTAGGTTAGCTGCATGTGAACTAATGGTCAGCAATGATTTACTTGCCCACGCTAACTCTTCAGCTATGCTCAGGAATTGTTTGCAAGAGTGTTAATGAGTAAATGCCAGAATACTACCAGGAACACTCTAGTGGTTTGCTAACAATAAATTATCACGTTATTGAACACTGCATAATTTTCTAGTATAGTCAGAATCAAAGTTTTCCAGGATAAGACGTCTTTGCAGATCAGTCCCTTTGTCCCTTTGCTTGTCATTGAAACTAGTCAAAAAGCATATTGACAAGCATACTTGAAAGACGTACTTGTGTTTTTCCTTTAAATACCTGCAAATTCAGGTCAAATTCACTGAACAGTTGTAGCTGGGAAAATTATAATGGGTTATCTTCCCAGCGTTGCTATGGGAAGGTATCAGTTTCCCCTCACACTCTAATAGCTAATCTGTAAGATCCCTAACTAGTTAGAGAAGTGTTTAATTTCTCTTTTTCACTAGATGGACTCTTAATACACATCTTGTATCTTCTAAATAAAAATCCATATAATTAGTTTGGAGAATCAATTTCTTTTTCTCAGTTATTTTTTATATAGTCTAATGCTCCTTGTAGGAGAAACTGAGAGACCAGCCTCATAGTGAATGCTATTGAGAATTTAAGGATTGCTGTCATAAAAGGTGAAAGTAAAAGATTGTATGGAAGGGTAGGTTTATAACAGAGGTGAATATTAAGACTTCTGCCCAGTCTGAAAGTGTATTCCTTTTTATGGAGGAGAAGGTAGAGGTTATGACTGGTCAAATTTTCACAGGTTTACACACTAAACCTCACTTTAAGGGTAAGTGGAATCTCTCTGTTGGTCTGCTTTAGACCGCTTACACTCTTATAGATACAGTATCATGGTCAAGAACTGGTTAACATTTTCATAGCCATTATTTGGAGACCAACAGTTACATTTTCAGTTTATGGATGGTATGCATTGAAAGTCTAAGATCTGCATCGGAATGACTTCTTCCTTTCTTCAATATCCAGTGTTCCTGAAAAATGGTACACATTTGACTGGAAGGATAGATTGTTGTAGAGAGCCATTAATTCAGTGTTTAAGACACTAAATAGTGGTATTAGCCCTGTATATCTTCCTCATTTTAGAGCTCTGAATTTCCCTTGTCATGTTATGAAATATATTGGTGACTAAAGTACCTAAACACAGATGGTTACAGGGATAAATTCTCTATAATCCATTTCGATAATAAGCCACCAAGCTGCTGAATCCTACAAAGATGCAGGATTCATGACAGAATACATAAATTTAGACATCTAATCATAGGT
>JBCJKH010057681.1:8539-27902 GCA_039877255.1 Loriculus beryllinus
AATGAACACATGTTAATATGAGTCACATGTTTATTGACATCTTTATTCAGTGTTTCTGCAATGTAGCAAGGCTAAACAGAAATGGACACTGAATCGTTTCCTCACCTTAGAGCTTGTAGGAATAAGGGCTCTAGCCCTGCACTAAGTAGAGACAGCTACAGCATACAGTCAACCTGAGTGCTGTAGTGTCATGGTTTATCTGTATGAATATTAACCTTTATTCAGATTTCAGGTTTTCAGCTGTTCCTAAAGTGTACTCAATAGAGTGTGTGCTTTCATTTGATCCCCTAGATGGTCTCTGGCTGGTCTTGCGTGAATGCTTAGGGTCACACAGGTAGAGACAAGGTGTCCCATCTGCTGCCCCTTTGTGTCCCTCATAAATTACACTGTCACTGTGCCTCAGGCTGTGTCTGGGAGCTTCCATCTCTAGTGTTTCTCAAGGTTGGTACTGCTCAGGAGATGTAGCACTGCTGGTCTCAGACCTGCAGCAAGCATTCAGCGGATGGGGAGGTTCCTTTTAGGCACCAGGTGCAGGACGATTTGTGTAGCTGCTCTCTGTGCAGTTGTGGAATTTGCTGGAGAGGATAGAATCCAGCAGTGATGCTGGGCTTACAGCTCCATTTATGTTGCCTGGAAATGTTGCCTGCCTTAGGCAGACGGCAGTATCAGGTTCTGTATGAAACAATATTTAAATTACAGGCCATGAGAATGAGTATTCTGACCTTTCTGTAAACTTTTTTGCTACTCGCTTTTTTCATTTTTATTCTTTGTTCACCGGTGTTAAAAAAAAAAAAGAAAAAGCCAGCAGAAGATCTGAAGCTGACATTTCCGAGTGAAACAGGGAGTACAAAATCCCAGTTTGACCCTGGCACTGCAGCTGCTGAAATATTAACGGCATTAAATGCAGGTGAATCAGAAATATGTGCACAGGCCAAAGATTCCTCCAGGCGGTTTTCTTGGAGCTCGCCCGCTCCCTGTGTCGCTGCTACCGGTGGGGAGTCTCCTCTGCTCGCCCAAATGAAGAGTGACAGGGGTGATGAGGATGGCAGTTATTGAAACAGCCCTTCTTTGATAGTGAAAGCTGTCTGTCTAATGAGATTTAACAGGCAGCGCGGGTTGTTCAGGCAATGCAAAGGCACTGCCAGAAAGCACGTAACCCAGCTAAGACAAAAACACGTGTTCTCGTGCAGTGGCAGCTGCCACTGCCAATCCCATGACCATGAAGGCTTGGTGACATGGGTGACTATGTTGAGGTGAATCAGGACCTCAGGCTGGGCTGCATTGCCTCTCCAGTACCAAGCTTCAACTGTGATGTTCCTACCTTTATTCTGTATGTTAATGTTGTAGTGCGGGCTTCCCCAGCACATGCTGTAGTAGTGATGTGGGGGAGTTCTGTGGACACTCTTCTTGGGAATTGTTTTCTTTGCTAAAGGATTGCAGTTTGAAGCCTAGAAAAGGAAATACTTGATGAATAGAAAAAAACAGTGCTCTGAGCTGTCTTGTCCGGAACAGCGGAGAGGGGGGTGGTGCTGCACAGCTGTCACACACTAAGCTCCCATAGCAGTAAGATTTTGGTGATGTTAGGAGGTGAAGTATTTGGAAGCGGGCACTCTCATGGCTGCCAGAACCATTTGAATTGTTAATTTCTGTCAATGTCATGCCAGCTTTTTAACAGATTTGGTTAATGAGGTAAAGCAGTCATTCCAATGTTGCCACATTTATGGTGCTGGAAAATCTGCCATGACATAAAGGGACTTTAAAAAAAGCCAAAATAAAAATAAATGCCTTTAACTATTCCTCCCCTCCCCTTTATTTGAACAAAATAAAATGCTAAGGAGATTTAACTGATGATGTGTGTGCCCAAGGCATGAGTTTCACTCCTTTCTTCTTTTAGGACATGAATAAAAACAATGAGTTTGTTTTCAGAATCAGCTCCTTGTCAAGTTTGTTGCCTGTTTTTTCTTTTAACTTTCTGCTCTTTTCCTCTGTCATTCTTCCCTGCCCCAGCTGCCACCACACACCATCCTTACTTACTCTCTTGCAAAGCTGCCCGGGAACTGTGAGCAAATTTAATGTCTGAATAACTGCTCGGTCTCTCAGTGACCTTGAAAAAATTACTTTGCATCATTAAAAATTCATAGAAATGAAATTTTTGTGAGGAGACTGGCACATGCAGAATTAGTACTTGTTGAAATGCAGCTGGAGTAATCTAACCTCGTGAACTTTGGAAATTGTAATTCTCATGAGAGCTAATTGCGGCCACCTTACAACTTGGATCAAGTGTTGCTGTTTGACTTCCTAAAATAATATCATCCTATGCATGATATACCTGTAAGCACGTGCAGTAAGTGCAGGTAGCATTGATACATAGCTTCACAGAGACAAGACTGTTAAAAGATTGTTAAGTGCTGATACGGTGATACATGCTCTAATGGAATGCAATACCTGAGTGGGATAGTTGGAATAGTGAGATAGTAATGCTTTGCCACTGTTAATGGGCTGCATAGAGCTCTTGGTTGCATATCCACTCTGTATTGTTAACTAGCTGTGGTGCTGTCAACTTGAAGCCCACGTCAGATGTGACTTGTTGAATTCTAAGAATTAATTAGTCCAGAGGTATTTTTCCCATGGTCATCTAAGCTGTAAAGCCTGTTTCTGCATTGTGAGATGAAGTGTGTTTGGGTGCTAACCGTGTTCCATGTTGTCTCACTTTCCTGTTACATGTGGAGAATATTTTGCTGGGGGAAAACATAATTAAATGATAACCGGAAAAGTACAGCATATAGCAGCAAAGTGCACCCTTGCTCCTTCATCAGTTTGGCAGGGTGGAGGCTTTAACAGATGTCACTTGTTCAGTTTTCAATTCAGGGAGGTAAAATACGATGCTCATGACGCCTGAGTAGGAGGGAAGCTGTCCCCATGACCTGAGTACACCAGTTTGTTCAGCCCTGATACAGGTAGCTACTTAGGGTTTTCAAGTAGTGACCAGCATCCTTGTGGTCTGGCTCTTAATTTTTGCAGTTTATTCCTTGAAGGCTGCTTGTTAAAACAGAGAAGCCCTGCAGTGTATTGGGTGTGATTCCAATTTCATTAATACCAATTGGAGACTTTACATCTACTTGCTGTATTTGAGATTTAGTTTTGTTGCATCCATGGGAAAAGAAAGGGTTACCTTTTATGCTTATGATCCGTCAAGGCCAGGTTGGAGAGAGTGGTGTGGTCTACTGGGAGGTGTCCCTGCCCATGGCAGGGGGACTGGAACCAGGTGATCTTAAGGTCCTTTCCAGCACAGACCATTCTGTGATTTTGTAATGCTGTTTTACACTGTCATGATTTAAAAAAAATTGTTGACTTTAGGGTGGTTTCCAGCAGAATTCACTGCATCTCACTAAAAGTGTGAGGTCCCATATTCTCAAGCAGAGCTGGGACGATGCAAAAGCTGCATCCATCAGCTGCAATGTTTCATTATGAATAGTTTTTGTTTGTCTGGCTTTGAACCATGCCCATGAACTCAGTGGACATTCTTAACACCAGTTGCAGCTCTATCACCACCCATGCTAAGGTCCATTTTGCTGTCACATGACAACGTGACAAAGAAAAAAAGAAATCATTGCTCTCAGTAATGTTTGGTACCATGGCTGAACCGAAGCAGTGAGAGGCTCAGGTAGGATGTGTCCCGGAGTTTGGTTGCCCAGCATATTTGCAGCCAAAGTTGGTGAGGACACCAATGCACACATAACTTTGGGGAGCAAGCTCACTCCTTTTTGATTTTGCTTTGCCTTTGTTACACAGTACCTTTGTTTTTTGAACATATCCTGTTGTCTTCCCTAAAGTCTTGCTGCTGGATTCCATTAGCATATATCTGGGCTGCCCCTTGTGCAGAGCTGTCCCCAAGTGAAAGCCCTCGTGGTCGGAGATGGAAAGAGGCTGCAATTTACTGAGTCCATTATCACCTCTGGACGTGTAGAATGATAATGGAAGTGACAGAGGTGCAGCTGAAAATTGGCTCTTAATATTTTATGTGTTAAAGCTGAGGATTGGAAATCTCACACTGCTCTTCAGGGAAAATGAAGTGTGTGTGTGTCTCTCCCCCTCCTTTTCCCCCTCCCATCAAATTCAAACGTTGGGCAAAACAGCTCTCTTTTTACACATATGTATGACAGAAACACTGTGCTTCAGTAGTGATATTTTAAAAGGCAGTGGCATGAAATAGTATGAAGAACGACAAGTTATCCTGGAGGATAGTATGGTGCCACCAGAATCAGTGCTGCAGTGAAGCTGGTGGATGTACATGTAAAGCTGCTACTTCCCCTCTCCCTTTAAGTTAGGGACAAACCAAAATGTCTGCCCCGAAGCAGCATCTTCAAATTGCTTTCCTTCATATCTTATAGTCTGTAACCTGGGGAGTTTCATCCTCTGCTCTAATACTTGCAAATTATGCTCTTTCATCAAGGCAGCTTCCTTCGCCCTCCTCTGCACATCCACACCAAACTATTATTCAAGATTACTGTTCATCTATTCACGTGTAATGTGTCATGGATACATAATTTTGAATAGTTTCTTCTTCTAAATGACTTATGCAAATGGCAAATTAGCTTCCTGGCCTTTCACCAAGCTGTCTGCAGACTTTCTGCGTTGTCTTGGTAGTGATTACAAGCAGTATTAGATAAAGTTGGTTCTCGCAGCTTGGCTTTATTAATTTTTCGTGTTCTTACATCATTTAAAACACTTAGGACTGGCTGCTATCATGATTCTCATAGACCCAGAGATTTCCTGAGTGTTTTGGAGGAGGTCTACTTAGCCTCTTCTATGCAAATGCTGAATCTAGGAGCAACAACACTCTGCTTAAGGGTATTTCCATGCATACGAAAGGGATTCTGGCTTTCCGTGTGTGCTCTGCATTTTTTGAATGAGATATTCAGCAAAGTCTTCATATGTTCACATCTTCATTTCACTTGCAGGTGAGTCTTGCAGCAAGCAGACTAATGGGCCATGTGTTGCAAGATGCTGGTGCAGTTTCATGCCTCCAGTTGGCCTTTCATTCAACTTTGTATGAGGCTGCCTTACTTGGTGTTGTGCATTGTTTCTGCTGTCCTGCCCACAACCTGCAATGTTTAAATATTAATACAAGCCACCATTTTGAAGCTATTGTTACTGTAATGTGCTGTGAGTTGTGTAGATAATAGATTAGGCTCGGGTTTAGGGAGCCTAGGTGCTAGCTGTGGATTTGCAGAGACTTCTGTAGGTCCAGACATGTGATTTCTCCATGACTGGGTTCTTCATTTTTTAATGAGAAGTAAACACACTTTCTCAGTAGAGTTGTTGTGACATAACTGTGACTAATTTGGAGATTGCTCAGCTATGATGCCATTATGACAATGGAAACACTTAGGAAAAGTCAGTATTACTCATCGCTTTACAAACTGGTAAAATAAAGCCTTGAAAGAACTTCAGCATCAACAAGGCTGAGGCATTGTAACTACTTATGTTTTTACAGTGTGCTGAATTAATTTCTCAGGATGCAAAAGTGCTACCCACCCCCACGTTGTTCCTGCTTCCCTTCTCTGCAAGGACGTGCTGGGATGCAGGGAGTATCATTAGCTGTAGCTGGTTGCAACTGGGGAAACTGTGAGGCGTGGGGAAACTTGCCAGGATAATAACCATATTCTCTTCAGCAGATACTGCTTGACTGTTGTTGGAGTTATGGAGGGTTTTTTAATTAAAAATCATTATTATTGAAATGAGCAACCCTGCTTGCCATATGGGTGCAAATAAAATATAAGGTCCAACCTTTCCATACTATTTGTATTCTGTCTTTTTGCATGTTCTGTTTTAAATAAAGAACCAGGGAATCACCCTATTAAGATTTAATTGACTTAACACAGAGAGAAAATCCTAACTAAGAATGAGGAGCAAATGTTCTCTCTAATCCCAACAGCATTTTATCTGAAATAGAAAAAAATACTACCCACATTCAGATTTTGTTATTTGATCACCGTGTTTATTCCCAATTTCTGTGTTTCATGCCAAGCCTACTGCAAGCAGGCAATGGGTTTTTCTAGGAGAAAGCCCTTGTGCAGATGGTTAGAAGGACCAGTATATTTGCAGGACGTTAGCGAAGTCATAAAAAAAACCTAAAAGAAGATGCTCCAATAGCCTGAGCAAGGTGAGCAGAGAAAAATGGGATGGGAGTCAAAGTGAAACTGGGCAGCTGGAGTCCTAAATCCTTTTGGAGGGTACTGGAAAGTGTTGCCAAGAGGAGGAAGAAGAATTTGAGGAAGATTTTTCTCCATATAGATGCTTAAGATGAGTAAATAATGAACTGCAATGTTAAATGTAGCTCCACCCCCTCAAACTTCAGGCTATGTGGATCTGGGTTTTGGATTTGTAGTAAGTCGTGCTAAAAACAAAACCATTCTGGTGTTTTGTCCTTTGTAAAATATAGATTTGGAGAAAGATTTTTTTTTATTATTTTTTAGTTTTTACATTTATGCCTGCTTTACAATGATATTTACATGTATAGGGAGTAATTTCTTGAATATCATGATAAATATTTTCCAGAGCAGGGAAAAAAACCCCAAAGTATTCTCATTAACAGTTGCAAAAAGTTGAGATTTGATCTGATCTGGTGCACGTAGGTTCAATTAGTTCAACATACAAGCGCTTCAAATAATGATGAGTAATATTCAACCATTTCAGCAGCCTGCCATGTTTGAGGATACTGCTAGGTTGCTTGTACATGAGAAGCTTCGCGTAAAGGCACATTCAGTTTTGCTGTCCCATAAACTGCTGGGCCCTGGATGGAAGCTGTTGGTCAGTGCTGTTGGTCAGTGCTGTAGGTCCAGGCAAGCTCTTATGATAGGTTGTCTTTCTCTTGCTTCATAAAGGTGAGATAGGTTAGAACGAACTCTTTCTATTTCAAGGCTTTCTGGCCAGTGTTGTTCTTGACACTTCACAACTTAGCCCATGCAGTAGCCCTCCTTTTTACCCAGATGTGGTTATCAGGGCAGGGAGAAATAAACTCTGGACTGCTGATACAATAAATCTCTGTCTCCTCTCACAGACCACAGCACTGCTGAGATGCCTTATTTCAATTCCATGTACTTAGTACTCACATCATGTAGAAATAGGGCTGTTCATGCTTCACTATCTGATTGGTATTTTCCCCCTTTTCTTTTTCCAGTTGCTTTGAGAGCAACAAATGAAAAGGTATTGTTTTGGTTAGGTCTTGATTACAGCTGCACAAAATGCAGAAGGACTGACCTGGGCAGCTTTGCAAGTCAGAAGTTTCTAAATGAGCATGAAACCATTTAATTTATTTTTGCTTGTTTACATTAGGTTAATTGCCTAATGTTTGAGAGAGAGAGAAGTAAAACAAAAGCACTGATAAAGGGGTGGGGGCTTCTGTGCCATGTGAGACCTAGCATCAAAAGACTGAAGTTACTCAGATTGGAATGACCTCAGGGAACTAATGGGTTTCCAAAGAGCTTAGAGCTTATGAAGTTTAGCATCCACAGTGTGTTGCTTCCTACCTGCTATATGTTATTTCTTGATTTTTTTTGTTCTTTTTTTTTTTTTAATAAGAATATTTCAGTAAGTGAACTAGCAAAGAAAAAACCATTCCTACATGATTTAAATGACAGGTTCATCTAAGTTATTTTTCAAAGTATATTTTCAAATCCCAAATTCAAGATTGAGATGCAGACTATTTTCATTTGCAGCAGGGTTATATAAGAAATCCATTTTCATAGCACATGATTTTGACAATATTTTGACATAATCTTGCACAAATAAATCATGTTTTGAAAAGTGAATGCTCCTTAATAAACAACAGTCTGCTTTTATAATTTGAAGGAAGAGATACCATTGCTTGGTGAGAAACAACTAAAACTCCTTTTCTTGTCACAGCCCATTGGGGAAATCCTTAGGATTTACAAATAAAGGAGTTGAGAAAGTAAAATACTGGGTATAAATACTTTATGTAAAGAGATCTATTGATTTAAGGACAAAGTGGGAGAGGGAGAAGAGTTCTATGGTAGCAGTTGGCTTTTCATACACTTCTAGAGCAGATGGCCTAATGCTAAGCATCTGGTTTGAAATATCTGCTTTCCCTTGGGCCATCAACTTAAATTTAGGCAAGCTTTGTTTATACCTTTATTTTCAAGGCAGATCATTTGGTCTGACTATCTGGTTGCAGGAGGATTTTTGCTCAGTAACACCACTGATACAGGCTCAAAGGGTTTCATGCTGTTCACTGGGTAGATTTTTCAGGCTTCATCTTAAAAATGGAAGTTTAGTTGGCTACATGTCATTCTTTGAGGATCCTTTTGTCACAGAGAGATTTGTCTTGGTGTCATTGTTCAGAATTTCCCTTGTGTTCCTAGTGCTATGCAACATTTCTTGGATGGATGATGTATTGCTCTTGCTTTTCTTCTGTGCTTTGAGTATTTATCTGAAAACCTTGGAAATTACATCTGAATTTGGACATAAAGGTTTTGTATAAGAGCAGGTAACTGTGTTCAGAGTGAAAAAAAAATCACCATTATATGGTGACTAACACAGGACTGTTTCATCCTCAGTGCTGGTTGCATGGGGTTTTACAAGATAAGGCTTGTTGCATGCCTTGAGTCATACGTCTGTCTTGCTTTGATCTGTGCTATCACACGGAATGTTCTCTTCAGACATGTTCTAATACAACCAAGAGGTATGTTTTCCTGTAATAAAGAGGCAAATCTGAAACAACGGTAGAAGAATAGGAGGGCAATGGAAGGGCAGATTCATTTTGTGATTGTTGTGTGAAATTGTTTATGCTATCATGTATTCCTCTTTGTTGAAATCGTCGAACAGATTTCCTGCAAATTTTGTATTATGCTGCGCTGCAGCTGGTGACCTATATGCTGTCATCTGCATGGGTTTTTATAGTAACAATTTGAGTTTTGAATTAGTTTTCTTCTCTGTTATTTATTGATAGCATGTTTCTAGAAAAGCAAGGGAAAAAAAGGGGGGGGAAGAAGAATAACAGGGAGATTTATATTTCAAATGATGAGAGAAGAATTTAGCCTGCTGTACAGTAATTGAGTGCACAAACAATTCCCCCTGTTGAAAAGAGATTAATCAAAAGATTAACCAAAACCACTTGCTAACGGCAGTTCTTAGGACAGTCCGGAATATGTACTAGGCAAAATTAATCCTTCCAAATTGCTAAGAAACTCAGGGGCTTGGAGATTTAACCCAGAGTGCTGCAGTTAGTAAACCATTTCCAATCAGTGTGTCAGGTTTGTAAATCTTTTTTTTTGTTTTGTTTTGTTTTGCTTTGCTTTGGAAATACAAAATCTCAGCCATGTTTGCGGCAGGGATCACACCCTTGCCTGCACTGTAGCATCCTTGTGTCCCTCAGTTCCTGCACAGTTTGTGCAGGGCTGGGGCTATGGAGTCTGATCTGAGCTGTGACAGCTATGTGTTCAATAGAAAACTGGGTGGCCACCATTGATCTGGGGAGAAATTGCTTTAGCTTGTGTTCTGTCTGTGTCTTTGCCCATCACTAGAATAGATCCCAGAGCAGTTGGTGTAGTCCACTACATTGATGGCTTTTAGCCACTTCAGGGTCTGGCTACATAAGCAAAGGGATCCTTCATTAGTCAGCTGTATTGATTTTGTGTTGGCTTTGTACAATCGCAGCCCTACTGCAAAAGAGGTCTTACTCCACATCCACTTATTGGATGTCAGCGAGCTTTGATGGGGCATTGTGTATCTCTAGGGATGATCAAGGGCTATAATGAAGAGCATGCCTTATTAAGGGGTGTCTGTGTAGGTTAACTTAATAGGTGACCTGAGCCTTTCTGTAGAAATATTTAGTACAAATAATGTCTACTGTGATTAGAATTTAAAATAATCTGCTTCTCTGATCTGGTTCCCGATGGGTTTATGTCATCAAAGGAAAATTAAGAAAGAAGTAGAATATAAACAATCCTGAAAAGATAAATGGGAATCCTGCACAATTCATGTAGTAAATAGTTTTTTCCTCAAGTGCCTTTCAGACTGCAAGAGAGAAAGAAGAAGCAGTAGGACAAAAGGCTTCTGGAAATTTCATTGTAATGCTCTATTTTCTTCAGGCTCTTTCTTTTGCCCCAAAGCATGACAAAAATCACAGCAAACTGGGAATGAGGCAGAAGCTTTGTCTTTTTTTGTTGGTTTTTTTTTTTTTTTTCCTCTTTGTGTTCATGACTGACATACTGAGTTCTTCACTTTCCAAACTGTCACCTTCCCTCCTCAAACTGCTTTCAAATCCCGTGGAGCTTCTGCGAGGGAGCAACCCTGTCAGATGTGCCCATCTGCTTCTGACACATTGATGTACTCAAGGACCCAGAAGAGGAGTTAATCCCTCCCACTTTTGCCCCACTTTTCTTTCTCTCAAATTTTGCCAGTCCAAAGTTTCCTAGAAGTTTGGGGTTTTTTTAAGTAAGCAGGGAGCCAAACAGGGAACCTGAGCTCCATGAACCTTCCAGCCCTGCTGGCCTTGCTCTTGTAGCTGGATGTCAGCCTTGCTACTACCCTGCCATGCTTTTCTGGAAAGACCTGTTGACAGGTACTCCTGCTGCTCCCGGTCCTTCCCATACTGGGACCTGGCACGTCAGGGAGAACATCACACACCTTCATGGAGAGCTCTGCTAAATGGACAGAGATCACAGCAATCAGAGGAGCCAGAGTCTTTGCCAGAGAAGGCAAGGCTGGGAGATACAACAGCACATAAGGGTACAAATTAAGTTTATTTTGGTGTGATAACCAGGGCATTTCTTAACTGTCAGGTGCTGGGGTCCAGAAGCTGTGAAATGCAGTGTAATTCCCTTCCTTTAAAAAGTGCTCTGGTGGGTGAGGTGAGCTAGCCAGTTTACCATTCCCTTTCCTCTTGCTGTTTGTTTTCTTTTGTTCTACAGTATCAAATTTCTCTGCAAACATAGAAAATTAGCATAAAAGTACGGGTTGATTAAAACCACTCAGCAGAGCAGTAGGGTCCCCTTGACTTTCTGAAGGATTTTCTTCAGAGGATGTACTAGTAACTCAGTAATTTGCTGTTGCTGGGGGGGGTTTTGCCACTTTTAAGACCTTTTAAAATGTACTTGTTTGCTACAAAAGTGGCTTGATTCTTGTTGAGTAGATAAGTTTTTCTAGGTGATGGACAAATTTAAGATACTTAAGGAAAACTACCACTGCTGATTCTTCATCTGACTCGTTACCACCTATCCTGTGAAGGGTTAAAGGAGTTCCCATGTTTCATACTTTTGCTACAGAAAATGATCAGCAGTTTTTCATCACTGGTCCCCTGGTATTTTGAGAGGGGCAAAAAAGGAAGAGCAAACCAAAGCAGTATTTCTTGCGTAGTTAAAGGCTAAAACTGCAGTAAACACAGTCCCATTGATTTGCATGGCAGGGCACTTGAACACTGCTGGAGTTTCGGGGTTGATGCTGTTGCAATTTCTATGTGGTTTCCTTTTGACATACTGCAATTTTGAGCTCCTGAGGTCCCCTGAGGCTTTATCTGTATTGAGAGAGCCTTAGTTAAACTTGATTTGATGCAGCCCTCTTGGAGCCAAGACAAAGCAAAGCTTTTGTATTTCCTAAAGAGCATATTATCCTCAGAAAACTAATTTGTACCCTCTACTTTTGCTAGTAAAAGAGGCACTGCTGCTCTGCCCTCTATGGGGTAGTAGCAGTGTTTTATTCCCTCCTGTCTCCCCTGCACATCTGTTTTAACCACAGTTATTTACCTGTATTTGCCTGCAGATCTTGACAAGGATTCTTATATAAATAAGGTGATAAAAGTGAGGTGCAGGAGGATATTTTGCTTTGAGCATAGTGCACATCTGGAGGCCCTTCTTGTCCTGCTGTGCCTGTGCAAGAGTACCTCAGAAATCAAGGGAAAAATGATGCGTGTTAGTAAATATGTGATAATGCATCATGAATAAGAGAAGTGGAAGAAAAGCAAGAAAAACATTATCCACCAATACTGTGATATAAGTAGAAGTTTTTGTAGCCGAGCTGGCAATGTGTGGAAAACCTAATCCTCTGGATATTTTCCCAGGCCTAATCTGATGGCTTCTTTTCACTGCTGAGAATTGTCCTATTTTTTCTTACCCTTGGCCAGAGCTCATGCAGCAGATACAACTAAGGGATGGCATAGTACTCCGAGGTTCTCAGTCTGCATATCAGCTCACAAATATCTCTGATAGATGTGGCCGAACATTAGCAATTGCTATGCAGAAGGCCCTTGCTGACAAGTACCAAAGAAGTGGAAGTGTAGCTGTCCAGATCACATGCAGATACAATGTGCTTGTAGAGTGCATCATGCTATAGTGTTTGACCAAACAGAATATGGTCATGAGTGCTTTATCTGGCAGAAAGCAGTCCATACCCAGCACACATAGATGCTGGAGACTCACCTTTGCTGTGCCGATGTAAACCTGGCACAGTCCCTCTGAGGTCACGGGGCAAACTGCTGGTGGGCAACAAAATGTATGAGATGAGAAGCTGCTCCAGGATGTCAGATGTTGTGCGGCTCTGTACTTACTTATGCCTACATGGGCCATGATCTGGGATAAAGAAAATGAGAAGGATGAGATCTAGCATTGAGAATGCCACAGGGTGGGACTAAGGATACTGAGATTAGGAGTTCAGAAGCTTAGGAGCTTTTTTTTTGCACCCAGCTGGGCTTTGCTCTGTGGATGTAGCGTAGAGGTATTACAGCTTTGCAATGTGCCTCTTTTTAGTCTTGATTTGCATCCTCATCTTATTTTGTTAGGGATCAGTAGCAGTAATCTAATTTCTGTAAATGCTTGCAGTTTTGCCTGGAAAGTCAAGGAGTAGTGCATTCTGCAGCATGCAGAAGTGGAAGAGATCTTTGTTTACCTGCCATGTGCAGGGATGAGGAATGAAGGTTAGATTCAGAGAGGCATCTTATGGACTGGGTGGCATGCAAGTGATCCTGGTGAGACTTAACGAAAAGATGTGGAACACACCATATGTGGGGCCACAGATACTGCATGATAGAAGCACACAGGAAACATGCAAGAATTGTAAGATATATGGACTCCTTCAAGCCTAGAAATCCAGGAGGGCAAACCACATGCCTAGGCAAGGAGATGGGAAAGTAACAAAGCGTGCAAGCTTTGCATGAATTCTTGCTAACTAGCTCTTGCATCTCCCTTGCTACATCTATGTGCAATAACCAGAACAAGGGGAGCTCCATTTTGACTGTCTTATCTAGGCACTGAGTAACTCAAATTATCAGTAGGAAAAATTAAAAACCATTCTGGGATCTTTTTATGTAATCTATGTAAATCTATCTGGGTAGAGTGTGTTTGTTATGCCTATTACACTCTCATATTGTCTGTGCTGCATTTCTGTTGCTTTACATGTCTGAGATAATCCTTTTCTAAAACTGGAGGGAAAAATGACACTGACTAGCAAGATAAATCTGATTTACCTGCAGTGCTAACAAAAATGTTGGAGGGATGCTCTCTGGGAAGAAGAGGGCAAAAGCATTAAATGTATTTTCCATGCAGCAGAGCTCCTTTATTGGTTTCTTTTTTCTCAGTTTGTTTTGTTTTGGTTTCCATGAGTGAATAAGATCTGAACGCATTATTAATAGTCAAGAGCACAAGTGAGCTGGCTTTTACCCATAGCCCTGCTGCTATCTCTAACGCACAAATAAACTGCAGCTAAATTGCAGAATTAATCACATTAAATTTTTGGTCCTGATAAGGAAAATGCCACTCTATTTTTATTTATATTGAGCCTGGAAAACAATTTAGCTGAGTTCCTCTGGATGTGCAGTTTGCTTCCATTTCAGCATCCAAGAGCATTACATTAGATCTTATCATCGCTCCTGCATTAGTGTGTCTAAGCATCATTCCAGTGATTATATCCACCTTCTTCAACTCCACTGCTAAATGAACTAGGACAGAAAAGCTAATTACACCTTTGCTATGGAGGAAAGTTTCCTATTATCCAGTCTACCCACACAAAAGAAATACACTCTGAGAGCTACAAGCCTTGACAAGTTTGTTTTATCCTGTAGAGTTTGGGGGCTCCACGAAACGTAGGTTTTGGGGGGAAATGGCAGTCAGACATCTCTGGGATATAGACCTGCAGACAGAGGTGCCAGCAGCTGTTTGCCAGAAGATCCAGAATCTTTTTACTATATACCATGCTGAAAATTTGGAAGGGCCTAGGCTTCATATCTGATTTATAATATTGCTCAGTCTGCTGACTGCCTTACCCAGGCCTGCGAGGATTGCTAAACCACAGACCACCAGAATCTGTAATTCAGGAAAGACTGGAGGTGGTGGGAACAGAGGAAACTCACTGCTTTTAGCAGAAGAAGTTGAAGGAAGCTGTGCTGGAGCTGGTATGAGGAAATTGTGGAGGCAGGAAGGAATGCAGCCTAGCAAATCATGCAAATTGGGGTAGGCTCCAAACCTGAAGCCACATCCTCTACAGGGCATTGGTAGGTTTGCTGTATGTACAAGCCCACTCAGTACTACAAATGTTATAAACCATAGTCATAAAAAATAACAAGTATGTATGAGGAAACCCTGACTTGATTATAAAAAAGCATTCTAGTTCCACTGAATGAACTATTTCCTGAAAGTGATTAAGTCGGATGGAGTAATAAATGAAGTAATAAATCTCTGCATTTGATCCTCGAGGTTTAATCCATGAGACAAGATTTATGGCTGGACCCATTAACTCTTATACTGGGGAAATGCTCTTCATCTCCCTCTCATCTTAATGCAGACATATTAATTTGAAAGGTACATCTTAGGTTTCAGTTGAAGTAGGGAAATCTTAGAATATTTCACACTAAAAACATGCTAGACAAGGTCCCAAAGCAATGCTGTTCTGATGCATGAAGCGTTTTGCTCGTTACTCTGAAACTAAGCTACAGTTTGACTGAAACCTAGAAAATAAGGAAAATCCACTTAAAGGTTCACTCCGTTCTGAATTCATGCTGCTATTGCCACATGCGTTGGCTATTTGTGGATCTATTTCTGCATGAGAAAACACTATATGAATTGCAATGTATTGTCCTAACAGGATGTGTTAATAGCAAAATGCAGGACTTAACTAGGCATTTCACTGTCCCTGTGGATTTAAGCCAGACTACTGCAGGCATGTTCAGGCAATTTGAAGGTCCAGTTATATGTATTTGTACATTTTAATAGTCTAAGCAACTAGAAAGACACTAAAACATATAGATGCATTATGTAGGCGATTCAGCTAAGCCAAAAGACCAGATCTCAACAAATTGGAGCTTTTGGGTAGCTAAGCACTAAGAGTAAAAATGACCTCATATTTAGGCACTTGTAAATGCCTACACAACAGCATAACTTGGAAAACTTGCAAGAAATCTGGGAAACTCATTTTTGAATATTTTTAGAGCCAGATCTCACTTCTGTGCTACTCCATAGCAAAAAGTAAGGACTGTCAGCAGAGCTTGCTATATAGAAGCATTCAGCAGCTATACTGAAGCATTGTGGGTTGAAATCTTAGAAGGCAGAGTCTTGGAGTTTAGCTCTTATGATACAAAGTGTCTTTCATAGAAAGTGTATTTCAAGATGTTTTCCACAGTTATAAAATAGCTGCAGAATGATGTGCAATATTGACTGAGTACCTAACAAGCTTCAGCGCGATCTCTTTGTTTCTTCCTTAAGTTGTTTGAAACTGGATTTTTAACTTATAGGGTAAAAAAACCCTCGACTAAATGCAAGTTTCACAGGTAAGTTAGAAGGCAATATCCCATTTTAGGGTTCTTTTAATTGGATTAGTGCAGAAGAGCCCTGCTCTCTGGGCATCATGATCCAATGGTTGAGAGTAAGGGAAGAATGGGGGAGCTGTCTCTGTGTATATGTGTGCATACATATATACAGTAAAAAACACCCACTGCTTCAAATGAGTTTAAATGCCTATTTTCAGATTGTTGTTTCTGACACTAATGGGGAAATAAGTTCTTTTACAGTGTGCTTTCAGGAACTAATACAATAAACTTGTTACTATCCACAGCATTCACGGTCCCTTAACATCAGTGAGAGCTTAATTGTAAAATATTACCCCATAATAAGGACATGCATGTTTTGTAAGCGTAAACATTAAGGCTGTTCCAATTACAGGTTTCCCTCTAGCTGCTTTGGAAGGACAGTACCTCTGTGCCTGCTTTCAACAAGCAGAGAAAGGCATAATCTGTGTTATGGGCTGATTCTGCGCGTGCTTAGCTGTACTGCCTGAATAGTCCATTGACATCAAGGAAAATCTTTGGAAGATGAAATGTTAGCATCCTATGGCCAGCTAGAATTTCACCTAGGCTCCATAAACTAAAGCATGCCTGTACGTTTTTTGCAGATTTTGGACATTAAGACCGAACAGTACCCTGAGATAGGGCCCTTTTGAAGTCATTAAGACTGCAGAATGGGGTTGTGCCACTAAAGGTCCGAAGAAGATTTCTTTTTTTCCTTTTTTCTTTTTTTTTTTTTTTAAAGCTGTTGAGGTGGCAAACTAAGAAGGAATGGTTTGGGATGAGAATCTGGAAAGTAATTTATATTGGTGAGCTGCACAGAAATTTCCACACTTCTTGATAGTTTCTGACGTTCAGTATCAAGTTAAAATGTTCAGTGGATGCCTACAGCCAGGCACACTCTTTCTCTAGTTCAGCACTTCCATTCTCATGGCTTGCGTGGAGGAGCACCGCCTGCAGCCCGTGCCCAACCAGCCTGTGTGCTTTGTTGCAGTTGGTAATGGCTTAGCTCATCTGGGTTCGATAGCATTGACACAAACAACTTTTAAGTTAATGATAGGACATATGGAATTTCAGGAAGTTCTTGGGGCTGCCCATGGGAGACAGCAATGTTGTTAGAACTCAGTTTGCTTCTAGACTAATACAGACTGTGTGCTGAAGTAAGACTTCTAATGCAATGCTCTACAGGCCACTTCTGCAGATATGACCTTCTGTACTCAGAAATGACTTTAGAAATGAAGCTTCTGCTGTGCCCCTTGAGGTACCTGTGTTTTCAAGACACTTTTTAATGCTGCTGTTCTCTGTGCCTGTGTAGTGTTGGGTGGGTGAGGTGGTCTTGCTCTTTGCGTGTAGAGCCCTCACTGACATCAGGGAGGTGTCATCAAGGGTAGCTGTATATGTGTGAGTGAGAGGGGCCACTGTTCCCATTTTGTGCCCTCATGGGTACCTTAGCATGCTCTGCTTTTGCTCTTGGTTGACTGTGAATTTTATACAATAATATAAACGCTCAGACACTCCTCCATTCTAGTAGATCTGGAAGCAGCTAATTAGCTGAGTACAACCAAAACCAAAGTGAAAAAAACAGATTCACCTCTTCTTTGGAGGCATTTCTGTGAAGCCAGATGTCTGTCATCTGCTGCAGTATCCAAATGCCTGCATCCAAATACCAAACATGGGGTGAGTGGTGGTCATGCAGAGTGCCAGACACAGGGTGGGTGAGATGTCTGGGCTCTCCTGACTGTCACAGCAGTAGAAACGCAGAATAAGTTTTTCTGCATCACTGCAGTTTGCTGGTGGTGTAACTTTGCAGAATTTAACCCCTGGCCCTGCTCATGGGAGCTCCTCTGATCATCCTGCTCCCTTTCCCATCCAGGAGCGGGGGAGTGCGGTCACCCGTGCTTATGGAGCATGGAAAACATACAGGATGCTCAGCAGTAGGTCTGGCCCACAACATCCCTTGTCTGTGCATTTGAGCAACCCATTTCTTCCCCTTTGATTTATTCCTTCAGGCTCTTGCACAGGGGAATAATCTGTTTCCATTTTATTCTTCCTACTCAAATCAACATGACTGCTCACAGCAGCTACACATCAGGCTCCCAGGTTTGTCAAGCTGCACTTAGTTCACCTCTGTTGGTAAACTTATTCTTTACAAATCTACCCAGGAGAAAATAGTCAGAAAATGTGTGTGTGGCTTGGAGACTCACTAACCTACCATTTAACAATGGCTAAAAGGATTTCTCTATTTTTATGTAGAGTGCAGATCAATAAATCTTTAATAAACATCCTTTTTTTTTAGATAATGTGTCTTTTGAGCTATGGGAATGCTAAATTACTACAAAGAAGAGTTTCAGTACAGAAAAAGAAAAATAAAAGCTCACATCTAAAATTTCAGTCATGGGAATTTTATGTTTTAATCAATTTGCTTAATGAAATACAGTAAGATTATTGCAGTTTCTTGACAGCAAGATTCTTGACAGAAGTCTGAAACTTAGGACTGTGCCATTTATTAATATGAATCATAAAAGTAAATGGCAAAATTAAGCATTAAGCTGAAGTTCTGTGTGTTCCAAGATGGCTTTCTTATTCTGTTGCCTCACTAGCTTAAGTTAATAATGACAGCACTGGAGATCTGATGTCTTTGTACTTAATCCTTAGAAGGAAGAAAAATCAGCAGTCTAAGCAATTAAGACTAGGGGTTTGGATTCAAAGTTACAGACACTTCAAAGAAAGCTGACTTTGCCCAAAAAGACATTTTCCCATGTCACTTTTGGTTCAGATGTGAACTGTGAGGTGTGTTTGGTAAAAAAGGCTGTTTGTTCCATATTTAAAAGCAAGCTTGTGGATGTAACCGTGACGGTCATGTTTAAAAAGTAGTTGTATATATTATAACATAATAAGATAATAAATAATACATGCCTGTCTGTATGTATCTGTCCACCCATCCATCCATCTGGCCATCCATCCATGTAAATCCATTCCTCTTAACTGTGAAATTATGAATAGCAAAAAATGCTTATTCACCCTGATATGCTCTGTTTTTCCCTTAGTATGGTTCTGAACCTGAACCTCAGATTAAACAAATACTCATTTCTGTCAGGCTTGCTGGAAATGTCAGTGTGATCAAAAGGCAGATCTCTCCTTGCATTCAGCAATGACTTTTTGTGCTTGGCCTTTCTTTGGTCTGCGTGCCATCCAATGATAAATCATTATCGGCTTTACAATTTGTTACATTTTGCTTGCATCTAGTCTGCATCAGATGATGTGGGAGCAAGGCAGGCTTCACTAATGTCCAGACAGTATTTGGGATTATCTAGAAGAGGACTAGGACCATCCTCTTGTGCAGAAAGCATAGGGTTGTGCAGAAAACATAGGTTGAGAGGTACAGCTGTGCTCAAGCAGTTGTTCTCTCTGTGAATATGAGCACTGGGACCTCTTTGGTCCATATCCCAGAAGTGTCTCCATGCATTACAGTCAGTTAAATGGTGTTTTCTGTTATCTACTGGTGGTGGAGCAAAGTCCCCACTGTCCTTGGTGGGGCTCTAGGAGGCTCAGTGAGCTGTTTGGCGTTTGGGAGGC
>JBCJKH010057682.1:0-17887 GCA_039877255.1 Loriculus beryllinus
AAGTCCACTACTAAACCATGTTATTAAGAGCCTCATCTACATGGCTTTTGCACACTTCTAGGGACAGTGATGCATATCTTGCTTCTCTCCGTAGCTCAAGGAAATGCGTAGCTTTGTCATGTAACAGCCATGCAGTCTTTCACTAGGCTAAGTTTTCATCCTGATGTCAACGGAAGTAGCCTTAAGTTTATAGAAGTCTATGTTTTATAACAACATATATGCAGCAGAGAGAATGATGTATTTAATATCCAAGAATTGGAGTCTGCCGTAAAATCAAATCACATGGCAAAAATGCTGTAAATTTTTGGGAGATGCTAGTGAGAATGGGCGTTGACATGGCTTTTACTTTATCTTCTTGACACCGTGCCATATACAATTACTTGAAAAGAGGATAGTCTGGCCTTGTGAGATAAGCAGTGGTGTTGACTCTGGGAGAATTCTTGTTCTGAAAGATGCTTTGAATTCTTTCTGTGTAGAGCACTGTATACGGAAGGGTTACATATTCCCTTACTGTAACTTGATAGGGAAATACCTCCACCCAGATGACTTTCTCTCCCCTTTATTATTTTATTTTGCATTTTCGTCTTTCTTGGAAGTGTTGGAACACTGCTAGGTTAACACAAAACGTAAACACCATTTTAGAAAGCTGACTGAGACCGTGGGTTTGCACTAGGGGTGGGAAGAAACTCAGCACTCAGTATTTTCTGTCTTCTGTTATTACATCAGAACACCCTTGCATAAAAGGCATATGTATTTGCTCTATTCATGGGGTTTTGCTCTCATTCTCATGCCTGTCTTTTTCTGGCCTCCCATTTATGTCTTCAGCTAATGTGTGTTTTGATACTGGACAAAATACATCATGTGATGTGTATGACTTAACACATCTTAAAACAGGAAATTTTGATCTGAGATTCAGGTTTACCTCAGCTGTGCTAATACCTTGCTGTAAAGCTCTGCAGAGCAATCTGCGTGACAGTTTACTTGGTCTTGGGGCAGGCAGATCATTCGTTGAAGTTGCAGTTTCTTTAATACAAATGTTTCAAAAAATTCATATTGAAAAATTCTCATTCTCCCCCCCTCTTCCCCTCCTTTAGTGCTTTATCAAGTACTGCGAATATGTTAGAAGCTGTTTATTCCGGTTTCAGCACTGTGCTCTGTGCCAGCATGGAGTTAACAGACAACAGGCAGCCATGTGTAAGGCAAGGAAAGTCTTACTTTTTTTGTCACACTGTTTTGGTTTTAGAAGCCATAAGGCAGAATCAAGGCTACCACATTCCACTTGGTTGTGCCAGAAACCAAAAAGAGTGTTTTGCTCACATCTTTTTTTGTCTTGAAAGTTTTAATACTCTTAAGGGAAAATAACCTCACAGACTTCCTGGTTATCAGAAGAAAGCATTTACAGACTGTCTCTTAGATATTCCGTGACCTCTTGTCAGCAAGCTTCCTTAGATCACAGAGTTCCTGACTCACACGGTCATCGTGGACAAGTGGGAGTTAAACGTATCATTTATAATCCAGAGATGTAATAGGAAAATACTGATCTACCAGACTGAGGTTGGGGCTCAAGTGATGATGATTACCTGGTGTTTTGGGCTTCCATGAGAAAAAAGTCCACCTGGACCTTTTTGGATCTGCTTGGGAAAATCTGAGAGACATGGCCCTTGTTAGCATTTTAGTGGTGTTAGAAGTTACACAACAAAAAGCTGTATTCATTTTTTAGATAGGACCATAGCTTCTTCTTTGACTAATAACATGACACATAGTCAGCTTCTCTAAAGCATGTGTAAATATATTCTGGGCAGCCTTATGTAGGAGTTTCCATGGAAGGATGGAGGGAGTTTAGGCATCTATAGCCCCAGAACGTGTGATTTTCTTCTGTTGGATTGTGGGGAGAGAGGGGAAGCAGGGCGTCAAAACCTCTGAAGGTTTTTCCAGGAAGGTTTTCCAGTGCAAATTTCTTAAAATGCCTTTGAAATGTGTTCAGCCTTGTCTTGATGCACCTGATTTTGGGAAGAAAGTAGCTGTGGTATGGATGGAAATATCTCGGAATGGTCTCTGAAAAACTGGTGCTCATTTCACATGTGAACCGGACCTGCTTGTTCCTCTGCAGGTTTCTTGCCTCTACAGCATCCAGGAAGTTCTCGGTACCATGTCCAGCAATGGGACAGTCATCTGGCATATGCCTTTTCCTCCCTGTCCTACCAAAAGGCAGGGTGTAATACAGTGGTTTAGATAGATACAGTGTAAAACCACAAAGGAATTATTACTTGATTTGTAGTCTATTTTTCCAGTGCTTTTGTTGATCAGGAGGGGCAAGTCTGAGGAGCCTGTTGTGAGCTCTGGATAAGGCTTGCACTGGCACCGGAGCCCTGTGTGTGTCCCCAGTCTCAGACCAGCATCTCAGGAAATTCTTTATTTTCTGTACCTGTCCTTACTCTGATAGAATGGGGCTGCACTCTGTGGTAGGAATTGTTCATGGAAGATCAGGAGATGTGTCATGTACTAGCTAGCACGTATCAGAGGTGTCTTTGGCTTGTTCCTTTGCTGGATTTTGTCTTTCTTAAAAGGAATGTGGCTCTTGGTTACATTAGTTTTCATCATGGAAACCTTTCATTTTTGATATAAGTATTCATCAGGTGGAAGAGGAAAGAGTTATGAAACAGAGGTAAAAGGTTAAAGCTAGAGTTAGAAGGTAGGCTTGTCATTAATAATAGTAGAAGTGATTTGACATCAAAATGTGCTTGACCTGAACCTGGCCTATGAGTGTCATTTGGGAAGTCTGAGAAAGCTATTCATGTGCAACTTGGTAAATACATAAGGTTTATCATTCCTCATTCAGCTTTCTAGTGATGACACTGGAAAACAGATGGGAGCTCTCCTCCATGACCTATTAATTTTCTTAAATTTCTGTATTTTTTTTGTCTCTTCAAACCATGTATTTTCTAGGTAATGACTCATGTACAATATCCTAGTGAATTACAAAAATATTAGCAGGGCTAATTGTGTGTATTTTACAGCCACTTTGTAGAAGGTAAGGTAAGTGTGCTTCTGAAAAGACATAGCTATATTTATAAAGTGGATAAAAATAATTGGAGTTTGAGTGTTTTTCAGCATAGAAGAGCATAAAGTAAAATGTTGAGGAATTAATCTTAAAGCATGAAGTTGAGGAAGCTTAACATTTAACAGGTTGAGCGTCTCCAGGGTGCAGCCACTTGTTTGAAAGTGAGACAAGGATGGATTTTTCTCTCTCTGTGGAGAGCACTGCACGTGCACTCGCAGGCAATTGTGTGATCAGAGGATGTAATGCAGGAAAACAGTGCATGAGCACCTCAGCCATTTCTACTTTTTTTCTATCCTTCTCTTGCCTAAATGATACTCTTTTTATTTGTCTCGCATCTGTTTTTGCTTGTTGAGTAGCCTCTTCTGTGTAAAGGCAAAAACCCTGGCAGCAGGGTTTTCTTATTTAGGACAGATTATTTATATTATTTATGATTTAATTGTTCCAGACAGAGGCAGTAAAGTGATGCTACGTTTGAAAAGTGGTTTGATAAGTGGATACATCGTTTGGATGGAGAAGGAGGAAACTTTTTAGGACCAGCAGTGTTTTGAGGAATTGTTTAAGTTGTAATGGGGCTCGGGCCTGGAGCAGGTTTGGTGGGTTATGTGTCAAATGTACTCAACAGTACAGAAGGGTGCTTCTGTAACACTGAAGTTACAGTGTTGTACTTTTTTCGTAGTGGAAGCCAGTCCTAAACTGCCTTGTCATCTTCAACCACTGAGCTGCTTCTTCATGTCAGAAGATGTCTTCCTATCCTTTTTGTGTCAGTTTGCAACAATGATTTTATGCAGTGTATCTCCACTGCCTCAGAATTTGTTGTTAAAATAACTGGATCGTAAGCCTAATGTGTACCTTGAGTGCCTCTGTTTTCACAAATGTCTTTTAAAATGTAAATGTAACAGAATGCAAAGTCTCACCTTGTGCTTCACTGGGTTTGTGCACACTGCATATAGCAAATCCATCAATGTCAAGTAAGCTTCCACTGTTCCCAAAAGCCTACAAATGCAATAGCTGTTACTCATTAAACTGAACATTCTTATAGATTCTCTAAACTGTGAATATTTTTTTCATCCCCTACCAAGAAAAGATTCTAAATGCATCAATTATTAACCCTGTAAATCTGAACACAAAAAATCAGGGTTATGAACTTGCTTTTTGACCTCTCTGTGTGTTCGAGTTCTTGCATGTCATACGGGCAGGGCAATATTGTGCTGGTGTAATACTCGTTAAGCAAAAATAGCTCAAGGATTTTTACTTTATGAACTTGGCACAGTTCGTAATTCTGTGAATGACCCTGGTGAAATATGCACGATGCACATGTGCTGTAAATTGTTTTTAATTCGATACGGGAAAGAATACAAGACTTATAATGTGTTAACTGATGGGTTTCCAGATTGCACAAAATATGTATTTAGGATTGTGTTTTGGCTGTATTGCACAACATTATTGAGTTCATTTCCTGGTTTTGTGATCTTCTTGGTTTGCAAATGACCTTCATTAGCAATTACTCTTTTACTTCTAAGATTTTTAATAAAAATGTTTGCTTTCAGCTTCTGAACGGTAAATATCCATTATCTCAATACTATTACAGTGCATAAAAAAATTGTTATGATAACTTTGTCGTTCTTGAACAGCCTCTGGCAATGAGAAATGAATTTTTTTCTGTCTGGCAATGTAATTAGTGGCCATATACATTCTACATGAATTGTGATTAAGTACAGTTTTCATCATCCGTGGTTTATAAATAGTGGAAAGAATTCTGCTAACCCTGAAAATGTAAAAGCAACTGTAAGCTGCTCTAGAGAGGCAATATAAAATATTGCTTGATGAATAAAGAAACTTACAGCTCTTTTAAAATACTTAATTATTTGGAGGCACAGTGGCACATAGAAGAAAATTGCATTTAATTAAAGCACTTTTAGATAGATAATTTTATTAAGATCTACAAGTATAATCTGACTAAATGAGTATTTGCCTACTCTCCAAGAAAAAAAAAAGTACTGAAAAAGTCTAGGAGTGTACAAACTTTACAGCAGGGGATCTGCTTTAACCTGTGTCATGCCAACACTTAATTATTGTGAATGGATTTAGTTGTCTATATTGAATTTTGGCAGGAATTACTCAAATGTGCAGTTCTTGGCGGGGGAAAGAAAGCTTAAAAATGCAGCTTTCCCAGCATTGTCCTGAGGTAATCACCCCAGCATTGGTGATGACAGAATAGTGAGTGTGGCTCTGTTGCACCAGGGTGTCACTCCACGTCTCCAATTCACTGATTCTCTTGGTCTAGCAGGAAATGCATTTTATTTTCTCCTCCTCATTTCCGAACAGTGATTCCCCAGAGGCTGCTCAGCCTGCTGCTTTTACGGCATCCTCGTCAGCGAACATGCCTGCCCACCAAGAAAACATGGACATGAGACCTGCTCCCACCAGCGTTGCATCTGCTGCCGGACCCAAGCCGACAGGACCCTCAGGTGCTGCCAAGTACTCGGGCTGGCAGCCTGCAAACCAAGCAGGTAAATGTCAGGAAGGCTTTTTCTTGTTTGCTTAAAGAGGCTTGGATGGCTCAGTAAAACATATTTCACCTTGGGTGTAAAAGCAACAGCCTTCAAATGGCTGTTTGTGTGTTTTGAGTACAGGCCAGTTTATTTAGGAGAGAGGAGAAGAAAACCAAATTTGGCAGTTTTAGTAAACCACTAGCCCTTTGTAAGTTACCTCATAGATGTAACAAACTCAGATGTCCCTGACCTCTATTAAAAGCATATATGTCAGTCAAATATATATATGTATGTGTATATATATATATGTATGTGTATATATATATATATATATACGTACACAGACACCTCAGTCTCAACTTGGCAATTCCCATGTGACCTCAAATTTCATGCTGTTTCAGGGTGGGAATATTAACAGACAAGTGTTTTCCAAGTGATCTTTCCTGAAGTTAATTACAAAAAAAACAAATCAAAAAACCCCATCCAAACCGAAACTAAAACCATAGAGTGGTTATGTATCTGATATTTGTAGGGTTTATTTGAGAAGAGTGCCAGAGTATGTGATACGGAGATTTGTTTAAAGGTAGGCTCTTGCAAGGACAGTGTACTTAGCTACAGGCTTTGAATGTAGCTTGGTGATTCTTGTCCCTTTAAACCCACACCAAAATGTCTTATGCCTGGAAAGCATGCCATTTCCTTCATAAATTTCAAAGGATCTGGGAAATCTGTATTCCTAATTAAACTTTAACTGTCATTCTTGTAAGAATGAGATTAATATCGTTGATACTCTTTCCGACTTTTTTTTAGTTGTACTGTTAAGGGTTTTCTGTCTTTAAAAGTGTATTTTAAAAGTATATGCAGTCCACAAAAGGAACTGCAGAGGCCCTAGCTTAAAAATAAATATAAAACATATGGTGTTAATGCCGTGTGTTTTGTAACGGCTTTGGCACATCTGGCTCAATTACTGTTGCGCTTGGTAACAAATGTATGTATTTGGACATGCAGTTCTGCTACCAAGCCTCAAGATGGCAATACACTGTCATTTCTATACTTCCCTGTCAAATACCAAGTGTATTCTTCAGGTCAAAGTAAAGATATATTTAAATTTAGATCGGTTTAATTCTAGCATTCTTTTACTTCTTTGAGTTAGCTATCATTAGAGGAAAAAACCTCAACTTTTTGAAAGTTGCATTTTTCATAGTATGTGTACTTAAGGCAAATGTTTGTGGAAATATGATTATCTTGCAGTTTTGTAAGTGACTGAGTGTGCTTCATGTTTGACATAATTCTCTGAGTCACCAAGTGATAATTTTATTTCACTTGCACAGAAATCACCTGTCAGCTTGGGGTTTTGGTAGTACTACAACCATTCCCAGTATGTTTGTAGGTGTGTCATTGTCAAAACAGGCCTTAGTATTAATACAAGTCTAATGTTTGAAATAGACTTTTTAAGCGACAGACACATGAAGGAGAAAGATTTTAGATTTTTAATTTAGGATTAATTACAGTTGATTTCATACTTCTCCAAAAATCTGTGCCCATGCTCTTGGATAATGTTAAAAATCTCTTCACAAAGAGGTACTAAGTTGGTAGATGAAGGGGGAAGCCAGCCAGAGAATTTCTGGGGCTTATGTTGCAGAACACCTTACCAAAAAACTTAGGAAATTTATACTGGTGGAAAAGCAAGTCGAAAGCAATGATCATGAGGATGTCAGCTCTGCACTACCTTGCTGTAGGGTCCTGAGACGCACTGTTTAACTTCCAAAGGAGCAAATTCATTACCTCCTCCAAAAATGTTGGGGAATCCAGAAGTAAAAACGTAGGAGAAAGAGGCATTGAAAACTCTAAGTTTCTTAAAATAGTGAAGTACAGGGAGCAAAACACAGCAGTGAGAATGGCAGTGCCCAGGAATTAGCAGGGGCAGGAGAAGACAGGAAGTCATGGATGCTGGAGGAGCTCTGTTAGCATTTGCATCTCAGGGGTGTGAGGAGTCACGCATTGCCCCAGGAAGCTGGTCCCCGATGACGAGCTGCTTGGTGAAACAGTGAGGAAGAACAGGCTGTTTGGAGATGTCAAAATAATCTTGGGTTTTGTTCATCTTCTACATTATGTGACTTCATCAGTCTGAAGGCACCTTCATCTTACAGTGGAGTCTGCAAATGAGTAAAGAAATTCTGTACCTAGTGTGCCTGCTAGCCTTGATTTCTGAGTTGAAAGAAAATGTTTTGTGATTTGATTAAAATTCCAACAGTTGCCAAGGTCCCGGAGGCTTGTCCGGAGGTTATCTGACAGGTTTCACTGAAGATCTGCCCTGTAAACCTTCCCTAGGCTCACTTCAGGTGAGCCATGCATTACCCATGTCATTCAAGAAGTTGGTAATGCAAAACTGGAAGATAGGAGAGACTTGAGCATGGTTACAGCAGAGATGGACTCAGTATCTATTTCTCAGGCCTATATTTTACGAAAATATAAGCATTTGGTGTACCTGAGTTTACTCAGAAAGGCTTAACCCAGCAGTCTGACAGGTAAAACTGTTTCAATAGTTGAGTGTTTTGATAAAATTAGTCAGATGTTGAGGAAAAAGAAAGACTAGAACTGTTTCTGCCATTTCTTCGCAGTCTGGGAGCATAAAGTTTTCTTTAAAGTAAAATTGCCAGTGCTTCACAAGCCAAACAAAATTTGGCTTCGTAGGTCTTAGGCCTGACAAAATTTTAAACAAACAAACCCCCCAAGATTTCATAGTTGCAGTCTAGCTAGGAAATAGTTAGAAAGAAAACATAATCTCATGTAAATGTGTATATCAGCATGCTATTAATAGCATGCTTATTTGTAGTGCAGTTTTGTAGCTCTGATAACACTCACCCTTCTAATGAATATTGTATGTAACACCAAGTTGTTTCCATAGCAAAGCAGGCATGTCGCAGGAGTTTGTTTGTCTGGGGATGCAGTACTCCGCTGTTTGATGGCGTGACATGAATATTACCAGTGATTTTATTTATTAAGATGTCTAACTACACATATAAGTCATTTGGTCAGACAGCATCTTTTCATTTATTGGCTGGAATCTCCCTTTCTTGTATAGGCCACCAGAAAATACCCTTACGGTTGATTTTTTTCTTTTTTTTTTTATTAAAAGTAGCATGGTTTCTTGTTTTGGGGGGGTTTGGTTGGGTTTTTGAAGATTGTTCAGAGATGCCTAAAGGTGTCAGAGGGTTTCTGTTGGAACTCAACATCTCTATTTCATGACCTAGTACGAAAATGGTGTAGGGGAAAAAGTCCGAAATAAACAGCTGAGACTGTGAGCCTGGAGGTGCTTCAAGTACTGGGTTTCTCTATTGAGAAGTCAGTTGTGATCCAAGAGATCTTGCAGTGATAGCACCCTTAAAGCTGAAGTATCCTCATTTGCTGCTGCACTTGTGGGTTACCCACAAATATACTACGCTAGTCACCCACTGTGAAGGTAACAGAGGTTTTATTCTCCTCTGGAATAGAATCCTGATATTACAGGATTCCTGAGTGGTTTGGTAGGGAAAATGAGGGGTGACTGCCTTTTGTTTTCTATTAAGGCATGGGTAAGAAGGTGGATAAGCAGGATAAAAGCCTGGCTTGTCAACAAATGAACAAAAAAAGTCTTATCTTTGGCACATAGGATGTGTGAGGAGGTGAAGATGGGGAGCATGTGAGGGATGCATCCAGTGCAGCAGTGCCATCTGCCTGGAGAGTGGTTTCCAGATAACACATTTGCTACCAGCCTCTCTTGTCTGTGTTGTTGATTTTTTCTGCTGTTGAAAAAAAGTCTCCTTGTGGCTGTTACTGTGTGTTAAGTGCACAGGCTAGAATTTGTAACAGTTCTCACTTAATTTCTGTTGATCTGTGATGCTGTGTTCGCCCACCAAAGCGAAAAGCTTTTTACCAGGTTATATGCAATTTAAAAAAACCTACTCAGAACATCCTAGCTACATCACAGTGAGTTATTCTACTATTTGATAGCTATTACTCTCTGCTTATGTAGCATAGCTCACCCCCAAGGAACCCCAAAGAATTTTCCAGTCCTGGTACCATGTGCAAGCACATGATGCACACACAGGAATGGTGTTCACCTGCCACTCTTATGCAGTCACTTCTTGGGTGAAATGTAACAGCTGCTTGTCAGCACACTGCAATACCCCATGGCATCTTGAAAGGAAGTGAATAGCACCATGGCAAATTGAAACTGCTGGGACAATTGAAGAGAAAGTATAATTACGCAGTAAATGAAGTTAACACAAACTGGAGTTTGGCCAGCAGACGAACTGTTCTTGCAAAAAGCACAGCAGGATCTGCAATGGTCAGAAGTGGTCAGGACTTCCAGTGTTGCACTTCTCAAACAAAAATGCCCCACTTTGTGACATCTTCAAAAGACTGTTGTTGGCAGGGGGGCTGCTGGTACAGTGGGACCAGAGAGGCTGGGCACCAGGCATGGCACTGCAGCGTGCTCCATGCAAGAGCTCAGCAGGCAGCATCCTGCTTCACTCTTGGGGGTCCGTTTGGATCGCGGGTGTCTTATGGTGAACTGGTACAGCTGGTGACCAGAAAGGCTGGGTTGCTCCTTGGAGAGGAAGGCTTATTGTAACTGATGACTTTTGTTCCACCTAGGCATAGACAGCTGAGTTACAAAGATGGGATGGGGGAGGGTTGTGTTAGAAGAGTCTGCAGCTTGCAATTTTAAGTGAATGGTTATTTGCCTGTGCCAGTTTCCATATTCCCAGGGTTTCTCTCAGCCTGATACCACTGGGATATATAATCCCCTTCCAGTAGAGCTGCTCGGGAATGTCAGCATATTCTGCAATACCCACAACTGTCAGTTGCCTAATCCCGAGCCAGCACATGTGTTAAGCACATGCTTCCTTCAGCAGAGGGAACACATTTGGAAGCTGACTGTAAGCATAAAAAATTCTGCTCTTTCCTTGCAGTTGTTTTCATGTGTTTGATATTCTTGCGTTTACCATCTCTGCAGTTATCCTTAGCATGCTGCTTTGCTGTATTTTTTTCCATTATTCCATTTCCGTGATGATATTAGTAGTTTAAAAGCAGAAGAAAATACAAGCCTGCTCCTAGGTGTGATTTGACATCTTCTCCTACATATACTGACAATTTGGGTCTCTGTCTCCTTCCTTGCCACTTATTCTGTAAAGGTTTGTTAAGGAAAATGGGGTAAAAATCCAGAATGTATCAGGTGAGGGAGGTTGGCCATCAGGTCAAAGAGTATCATGCTGGGGAGAGGGAGGAAGGCACTGAGATTTATTGTGTTATCACAAGATACTTGTCCTGTCAGTAAGGCTTTGATGGAAGTCCATAAAGGATGGACTGCAGCACCTTCTGTCCTGGTCACCTTTGATTTTCTGTGTTTCATTTTTAATTATCTCAGCCCCTATCTCAGTTCTGTTGACCTTACAGGCCACCCTAACTGGGTAAGTTAAATTGATGGCCCGTCAGTCTTGGAAATACTTTTATGTGGAAAAGGCAATCAAATTATTGTATCAGCATCACCTTGTCCATAATCTCCTCCAATTTTGTTTTCTAGTATACTCTCATCCCAATTTTTTTTCTTTGTAGAACAGGAAATTAAAGGCAGGGCTAATGATTACAGGGGTTTAAGGAACTGTGTGCCCATTGAGGACAATGATCTGATCTTGGGGAAGAAACTGGAGTAGCAAGTTGTTAAGGCAAATACTCACATATACTGCTAGACACTGTCTCAATGAAAAGTACTGGAACTGTTCATATTTTGAAAAGGATTGTTAAAGATTGCTCCTTCCATGATGGAGTTACCATTCATAGGAACAGAAAGCCTTGTCCATAAAAGTGGTATGATTGACAGGTCAAAACACACAAGCTTCCTGGTCCTGGTGTATGAACTGTTATTCTTATTAATTTTTCATCTAATCTAAGTGATTATATCATTATGTGACAGCAAACCACAAGAATTTATTCTTATAAGTTATGTGAAGTCACCTAGCCAAGCAAAACCCATTGTGAAACCAGAGTAATTTATAAATGTCAGCCTTAATTTGATGGTAGTATGAAACTGTAACTACTGCAGACATGGTGAAAAAAAATTATGTGTCTGAAACTTGAATGTTTATATTCAAGGAGTAAATAGTAATGATGCAAAAATGGACCACCCACTTGTTGGAGGCTGAATGACTTGGTGTACCTCATTACAGGGTTTGCTGAACAGAAACAGAAAATTTCTGTTACAAATAAGACCTTTGACAACTTCCATGTGATTCGATGTTGCTGAATTCATATGCTATTGCACCAAGCTGTGTACTTGAACTAATTGCATACATAAATCAGATAGATTCATGTTCCTTTCTCTAGTTATTTGAACAGAGATGAAGAGATGGTTTCTCTCTGTGATTATTTCACACCCATTGAGTGGGAACATCCACTAACTTTCAAAATTAGATGCTCATCACCTTTGATTTCTTATAAAGCCACTAGCCCATTGTTATGGACTGACTTGCCAGATCAGTTCCCCTCCATTCCCGAGTGCCAGCTCAGCGCAGTAACGTGTCCTGTTCAGACGTACAGTTGTGAGACATCCAAGAATATTTGTTCAACAAATGAAAAGTCAGTACTCCTCTGGTAAATGCATTCTTACCAGCATTCAGTGTTAAACATCAGCTTCACGAAACAGGCAGATAATCTGCATATGAATGAGACTGGGCAGTCCTGCTCTCTGCAGGCATAGTCAAGCTGTCACAGTCAGAACAGGAGCTTAAAAAGCAAGGGAGGCAAAATGTTACCTGCAGAATGCTACCAAATGGGTTTCTAAATCCTCACTCCAGAGAAATTAAACACTGTGGTACAGATCTTCATTTTCTCTTCCTGCTCAAAGCACGTTTTCTGTAAAACCGACTCCAGTTGTGCCAAATTTGCGATGGTATGTGATGTAACAAATCACACGGACACAGGCTGAAGAGAGCCAAACCCGACATACTCATTTTAATTAAGATGCTTTACAGCTAATTCAGCCGGAGCCTTTCCAGTTGAAAGGCTGATTGCTACCACAGGAACTAGTCCCTCCAGTTGCAGGGGTTGTTGAAATTGGGTCTGGGTGGCACCTGTTGTGATTTTCCACGGGGCACATACCAGCCTTCGTCAGCATTTAAAGACATGATAATGGTTTAATCCTTCCTGTTCTGCTATTAATCAGCGGCAGGGGGTTAGCTCTGACTGTACTTCCAAAACTCTGTAAGAAACAAAGGGAAAACGCTGAACGCAGAGGTTTGGGGGGTGGGTGGGTGAATTTTGTGGTTTGGGGTTTTTTTTTCCTTCCCTCTTGCTTGTCCTGTAGCTTTCTCCGTTGAATTTGTGCGATTTCATATGGGCTTGGGAGTGGATGGGGTGTTACATACAGCTAATGCAACAAGCTGACAGCCGAGCTTTTCAGACACGTTGCTTCATCCGGCCATCTGTTTGGTTTGGAGGGAAGGAACAGGAATATTTCTTACTCTACAGATATATTAAGAAAAGTCAGAAAATTGGATGTATGAAGCTTTATATTTTCCATTTATAATACAGTAGTTTGATAGCAGTGTATAAATCACTGAGTTAGAACACTTTAAAATGAAGTTCTGGCACTCCCACCGCTTAAAGTAGCATTGTTATTTATAGATATTACATGAAGTCTGATGGTATGTTTAAGTGAGCGTTAAACAGTTCAGGCTGTTGTATTGTTGCTATGCACCAGAGAACCTCTGTCAAAGTGACTTTGGCACTGCCACATATCCGCCTTTCTCCTTTTGTCTTCCAAACCTTTTGCCAGTGTTTGCAGTTATCCATGTGCTCAGTGATGGAACAGCCTATTGTTAGTTCCAGGAGGGCAAAGTCACACTGGGATTTTTGAAAAAGAAAAAGAAGGCAGTTCTTTACCTTGCCTAAAACTTTGTTAAATATTAAACTAGCCATACCAAGGAGTTTAGTGAAAGCAAACACTGAGGGTTTGCTGAACTTAAACCTAATAAAGTAGAAAGTTAATAGTCAGGTACAAAATGTTTTCGGTTTTAGAAAAGCCAGCTATGACAATGCACAAGAGTGAATCAACAGAGCATTTGAAGTTTTAATTAAGGAGTGTGAAGGTGAAGCCTGGAAACCTCTGAAATTTGTCCACTGAGCAATTTTCGTGACTTGTGGAGAACCCAAATGTCTTTGGCACTTGGGGTAGAATAGCTCCTGATGGGGTGTATAATTCATACAAATTATTTATTGTATTTAATTATCATAATTTGTAATTCTTCTGAGCACACACAAAAGTAGCTGTGCTCTGTCCTGTTTCAAGCAACAAAGGCAGTGCCCAGCAAACATGTGTTTCTGAGATCGTGTCATAAGGAGTGGTTTCTTTTTCCATCCCCATGCAGTCATCATTTCCAATTAAAGATGTGTGTGTACCCCCCAGACCATAGGTACCAAGTCACACACACACCCCCCCCCCCAGCACTCTTTGAGAACAGAGCTGCTGATGGGATCCAAAATCATATATAAAATGTAAAAAGTTAAGTATAAAACATAAACCACAGGAGAGCTCAGACTGATTACCAAGAGTTAAGTCTTTGCTTAGATTGAGCGTAATAACATGTACCTACATTGTTATTACTGGTATGCCCTGGTAAAAGCCCCTCATTGCGAGATAAAACACTTGCATAGTTTTTCCAGGCCTGATATTTTTCTTTAAATCATGTGGTTGTGTTTCAATCTGAAAGGTTTCCAAGGGAATAGGAAGGAGAAAGGAGAGGAGGAGAATGTCCCCTTCCTCTGCCTGCAGAAAAAGTATCTTGTCCAGTACAGGAGTGTTAAACTTGCTGTTACAGTCACAGGATATTTAAGAAACATCACTGTTCATTCTGAACAAGAAAACAGACCTAATATATGAAATTCTGTAGCTACAAGAGGTGGATTATTGTTGGAAAAGAATACTGAGGATTCCTACAGATTATAAGTAGGGCACTACTAGTGGGGGATTTTAAAGAAAAAAAAAAGAAAAAACAAACAAGCTGACAAAACAAAAGCCCTAAATGCTATCACAAACAAAAACTTCTCTGTGGGTTGCAGTGGAAGTAATGAACCTTTGGTAGAATCACTAGAGTGTTAAAGGCACGTTTGTGGTCTATGGAAAGACATAAGTGGGCAATAAAAGCTGTTCTTGGGCTGGTGTTCAGATGGGAATGAGGAAGATAAAAGACTGAGGCAAGTCAGCCAGGGAGGGAGGGAGAATGATCTATGGTGAAAAGAAGTCTAGCAGAACAACTGCTGAAGGTTTACAAAGAAAGATGTATAATAAATGTGGTGAAATAACTGTTAGTGTACTTCACTGGTGTATTTTCTTTAATAAGAATATGGATCTAAAGGCAGTGGAAGCAAACTGACTCCTCTTCTTTAAAATGAAAAATCTGAACTGAAAGAAACTTGGGTCCACTTCAGAACAGGAATAGAGGGGAATAATACTGTGCAAGATCAGTAAGGTCTTCATGTGAATACTAACAAAGAGAAAAATACCCCTTGAGAGAAAAAGGGTATATTTTGCTTCGGGGACAAATTGTGAGTATGGGCAGGGAGCTTCCTGACTTGACACTTTTCTCCAGAGACAGAAGAAGAAAGTGTTTAATAAAATTCTTTAAAATCTTGCTTTTCAAGGACTTTTGAGCAGAAAGCACCCTTTTCTGTCTCAGTTCCCAGCTGCTATGATCAATTAGATACTGTTCCCATTATAGAATGATAGGTTAGGGTCTCTTCTAATGATTTGTGACTGGTTTCTTCTCCCAAATAACAAGTGATAGGACAAAAGGTAACGGCCTCAAGCTGCACCAGGGGAGGTTTAGACTGGATATTAGGAAAAATTTCTTCACTGAAAGGGTGGTCAGGAATCGGAACAGGCTGCCCAGGGAAGTGGTGGAATCACTGTCTCTGGAATTGTTCACAAACTATGTAGATGAGACCCTTAGTGACATGATTTACTGGTGGACCTGACAGTCCTGGCGTAACATTTGGATTTGATGATCTTAAAGGTGTTCTCCAATCTAGTTGATTCTGTGATTCTATTACTGTATAATAGTAGACCAAATGGTGACATAAATCTGCAGATGACAGTCAAAAAGCTCTTTACAATTTAGCCTTTGTCTGGTATCCAAAAATATTCTGACAAATACAGAAGTATCTGAAAGGTTAGGGCTTATTTGTTATTCCCCTTATTCTGTTTGCATTGTGCCTGTGATCCCATGGGAGTCCTGCATCTGCTGAAGCAGATGAACTTCATGGGCACTGAACTTAAGTTTGCCAGTCTCAGTGGAAGTAGAGTGGGTCTTTTTGCCTTCACTGCTTCTCAGTGCTAAAAGCTCAGCTTGTTCTTGCTTAGGCCACAACTCTTGCTTAACACAGTACTAATTTGTGTGGTTTATATTATGGTTCGCTCAAAAGAGTATATTTGTTTTAACATAGGATCATTAGTAGACCAGAGTTATTCCCCATACTGATGGACCAGCTCCTTCTCTCCTTTTTAGTGAATCAGAAATGACTGATATGTCTAAGAACTCTGTAGAGAATGTTTATGTAGAAAATTCTGCTCCTGGCCAGTTGTAACTTTAAAGTTGGGTAGTGCTGAGAAAAGCATCATTCATAAGAACAGCATTACTGAAAGCTGTAATGAGACCAAAGAAAAGGGAACAATTGTGGTGTTTGTACTTCTTTGTATGTGTGTGTGTGTGTGCTTACTTTAAGCAAGCAGAAGGTTGGGATTTTTTTAACTTCACAGTGCAATTGACTTTACTGATGTGTCTGAATGGGCTTTGGGATTCAGCAGATAAACAGAAATTAGCAGCATACTACAAGCTGGACTGCAGTTTGATTTACGGCAAAAGCAATCTTCAAACAGACTTGGTTTTAGTATGGATTTTTGTCTTCTCATGAAATGGGACCTGAAAATTAGAAAGCCATATGTGATGACAGAGGAGGAAAGTGCAATTAATCAAAACCACTTTTGTTCAAATCTTCAAAGCCTTTCAGCCACCTTTTCCATTTTGATCTGTTCCTGTGTTTTCAGTTTAGCAGGAGTTTATAATCTAAAATGAACTACAGTAGCAGAGTGGCTTTTTCAAGATCAAATTCTAACACATTCCTAAGTACTTTATCCTCAGGAATGATGAATGTTTCTAGAGTTGAGATTTTTTTTTTAAAAAAAGTTATTGCATATTAATTAGATATACTTTAAATATAATAAATAACCTTGTATTAAAAAAAACCCCAACACCCACGATAAAAAAAAAATAAAAACAAAACAAACACAAACAAACCAACACCTCTCCCCCCCAAAAAACCAAAACAACACTAAAACCTTAACAGCCACCCCCCTGATGAACCGGTATACTTTTTCCTACTTCAAATACTAAAAAGGGTCCAAAAATGTCACTCTTGAAATGACCTGATTTGAGAAAATTTGATGAACCCACCAGTTAGACAGAAAAGGTATCTGACCATATTGCTGCTTCATACAGAGAAAGAATAAGCAAAAATAGTATATTGAGCCCATATCAGTGGATTAATACCAAGTGTAATTATAGAACAAAAGCATTGGTGTTAAAAAAAGATTTCTCTTCCAGCTGTGTTGCCTTAGCCTACAAATGTGCATAAGTAAAGGGGTGTTTTGTTAACTAAAGTTCACTGTATTGTTTTGATTAAATTGTGTAGTGTGCAGCTATCTTACTTGTGTAAATAGCAAAGGATTGGCATTTCTATAGAATTTTCTGTGTATTTACTGTCACTTAAATTTATCTTCTCTGTGAATTAGTATGCCACTTCCGTTTGAGCAGGGAAGGCAGTGTTTCACCTCAAAGGTATTTGCAACTTTTCTGTGAGGTGGAGGTTTATCAGCATTACATTAAGGGAGATAATGACAAACAGTTTGTCATCTTTTCCCTGAAAGATGATATGAAAGGTGAAAGAGGAAGACTACCACAAAGGTTAACAGCCTCACACAAACTGGTTTGTTTTTTTTTTTTTGCGAAGCTACTGAGTGCTGAATACATCCTGAATGCTCTTGTTTTGAAGAGCTGTATCATTGCAACAGAAGCATCATCCTGTGCTGTCTGATATTTCTGTCATTGCTTGAATTTCCATTTGGATCTTAATTTTGCTTTTTGATTTACAAGGTTTGGTATGGCTGCACTAATGTCAGGACACAGAGTAAACACAGTTTCTCTTGCCTTTGGAAATGAGCTCATTTGGGGTTGAGGCCAGGAGCGCTCAGGATGCTCAGCATCACCCCCTCATCCCTTCCCAGCTCCCTTCCTACCTCTGA
>JBCJKH010057683.1:0-15742 GCA_039877255.1 Loriculus beryllinus
TGGTGGCCTCGGTTGGGTGGGGGGGGTTTTTCTCCTCCCCCCCCCCCCCCCCCCCCAATTAACAACAGCTTCCTGATTTCAAACCGAGATGCATTATGAGTGCCAGGCTAGTTATTCATTTTGACTGGTAGTCACTGTTTAACTCTTTCATTATGTTCCCAGAAAGCTTTGACTGTTCTTCCATGCATCTTTTTGCTCAAATCCATCCTTGGCACACCTGAGTTTTGGGCTCTGTTTGCTGCTGACTACTCGTGTGTGGTAGCATCCAGCCGGTTAATTGAGTCAGGTGATATTGTTTCTGATTTCTCAGTAAATGCCCCAAACTTTTTTAACAAGGGAATAACAAGGAGTTAGCAGTGAATTAGGGAACACTCTTGATCCCACAGGAATATCTTTGTTTGCATGAGAATGTATTCATACAAGAACAGCCACTCCCCAGCCATTTGTGCAAACAAAACAATGTTCTTTGAATATTCATGAACAACAAGGGGCACAAACAGGCTGAACCAAGCAGCTGCTCGGAATTCATACAATCGTTTGGTAAACACCGCTTTGCAGTATTTGACCAGCTCTAGGTACTGCTGTCAAACAGGAGCACAAATGAGCTGAAACGTTGACAGGATTTACAGCTGATGAAAAAGAAAGTGATCCGTGATACATTTATATACTTGTTAAATCTTCCTGTGTATAAAGGCCAACAGTGATAATGAGCCTAATTCAACTACTTTTGTCATTGATGATAAAATACACCAACGTAACAACACATCTCATTGGTTAGACCGTTTTTCTCAGACCAGTTTTGCTATCTTATCTTTTCTGGTATTTCCTTCCTTCATTATTTTATTTCTGTGCTGCAGGTTTGAGTGCTGGAATAAATTAGTTGCTTGAAAATGGGTCCTCTACTAAACGTTCTGCTTGATTTCTTAAGCCGTTTTCCTCCACAGGTGTCCATTCTTTCCATCAGTGAGTGCAATGATGCTCTAGGACTGGAAGTGGAGCAAAAATCATCTTTTTAGCCTGTGCTGTCTTGACTGTTCCTTGTTCAGTTCTCTGTGATGATGATGCTCGGTTCAGAAATTTTTACCTTAAGTATTTTACCTGAAGAGAAGTGGAATGTGGCTTTTTATCGATGGGCAAAACTTTCTAGTTTGGTGAAGGAAAATAAGTCTTTGAAGGTAGTGATGAATAAAAAGGGAGACAAGTTTTGAAGAGTAGCTTGGAAACTGTTCTCAGTTTGGATTCGAACTGCTGACTTCCCAAACCAATTTAGTCATTCATCCATGAAGGTAAATAGAGTTAGCTACAGCCTATGTCTAGGAGAGTTCTGGAAGCTTTTTTTGTTGTTTTTTTCTAATCTGCATCTGATCACTCCATTAGCTGGGTTTTTGTGTGTGTAAATGTGCAAATTGAAAGTGCTCTCTGGGATTTCTGGAGCTGTATGTGGAAAACTATTTGAGATCAAATGTGAGATTTGAGTTGAGCAGTTCCTAATTTCTCTAGTATCGTGCAAAGATCAAATTCAATGCTGTTATCTGTGGAATGGACATGATTTAATAGGTAGGATGCTGACCTAAAAGTGGGAAGGTCTGCAACCAACCCACTGTGTTAGTTTGGCTAAACTGTAGTTTCCTCATACAAAACAATAGGGAACTAGATCTGTAATTAATCTTCTTGGGTTTATATGAAGCTGAATTGATCATATGATTCTTCATGTGTATTTTCTGAAATAAGTGAAAGACAAGGCACTGTGTTCATCTTTCTTGTGATCCTCTGTTTTTCTCTTCCCTTTCAATCAAGGAACCTGTGTTAAAAGAATGTTCTTGCTCCATCTTGACTGTTTGCCTCCCATGGAGCACCCTACATTTTTCATGTTGCTCAGTTACACTGATGGTAGTTGGCAAATGCAGGAGCTAAAAAGTTGAAGATTAGTACAAAATAATACAACAAAGTTGGTTGTGCTCGTGTGGTTTACGACATTAAGCAAACATTCTTGGGAATTATTCAGAAGGTGGAATACATTTGGAAAAAACATGCATCTTTGCATAATGCAGCAAATTTCTCAGGTTTTGTGCACCACTGAATGTAGATGAGATATTCGTTTAAGAAGTTTAAAATCCTGCATCCATTCTAATATCTGTTTATAATAAATAACTGTGAATGTAGTTTGAAAAGAGGAAGGTGATCTCTTACAGCCCTTGGGTATTAGTTGCTACCAGAAAGATACATTTTTAGCATACACTGTTTATAGTGAAATTACAAGTTTGCCATGGAAACCTACACTTTACCATATACTATCTCATTCTGAAGTGCAGGGAAGCTTTGCAGTGAAAACCAGGAATGTATCATCTAGTGCTTTTTTCCTGATCTATTCCGAGTATGATTTCTTTGTATTTCTGATTGATCTAATGAGGATTGCTCTAACCACTCAGTCTGTGTGAAGGATGAGTACTCCTATTTACAAAATGTTATCTTCCTTTGATTTTTCCCTCCAAATTCCAGACTTCTCCGTGAAGGAAAAGCCTGAAACACACTTTTAAGAAGTGGTTCTGTTTGTTACTGGCAGAAACAAACATTTGTTTGCTTTTTAGTTTGATTTTCATTTGCATTTTGTGTAACTCAAAAAAATACAAAGCAATTGGAATTTTCCATTTGAAAACATGAGCTGTTTTGGCTTTGCCCTTATGTTCTATGTGCTTATTAAAAGCAAAATCTAGCGAATGTCAAGTAATTTTTACAAACTGGGCCTTTGCTTTTGATGGAACTGAATATTCTGTTCTTGGAAGAGTTCTGCTCAGTATTGTATCCAAAAGCCATTCACCAGTCACTAGAGAATTACTTTGCTTCTCGAGGTCAGGCACGGTGCGTGATCCAACAGCCTCATCCTGCAAATAACCGTAGCATTCACTGGGTCTGTTTGACAAAGCTGCAGCTCTTATTCTCCCACCAAAGGGTTTAATTTAAAACTAACAGACTGTTGTGCAGCCTAAGGCAGTGTTGGACAATGCTGGTTCTTTGCCTGAGCTTCTGAGCAAGGAGGAATGAGTTTGAGCACTTATGTGGCTTTGAGCTTTATGTGAATGAAACCGCTTGTTACAGGTATGAGTTTTTCAAGACTTAGTGGCTTGAAGCAGCTGCTGCACAGATGTTAGAATACAAACTCCGACAGCAGAATATGTCAGAAATGGTTTATCATCTAGGGGCTTGGGCACTGAGTTTTGCAGAAATTCATTAGAACATAAAACCCCACCAATTGCACTATTCTCTTTCTTCCCCTTCCACTTTAATTTTAATGGAAAATCGAACTACTGGATGGTGGCAGGGAACAGGGGTGCTTTTCAAAGAATATAAATTGAAATAATAGCACTGTTTTTCTTCTTTCCCTCATTTCTCTCCCTCTCTTCTCGTGTTTTGGCTGTGTCTGAGAATGCCAGTCTTCTGGAAGATACCCCAGTGGGTCTTATGTTCTGATGTGCTGTGGCTATTTTGTGGCTTGACAGATTCTTCTCTGAACTGTTTAATGGACTCCCAGGCTGGGCTTCCATTTCCTCCCTCACCCAAATGGCTTATCCTGAGAAAGAGCCAACTGTGCTTTGAACAGAACTTTCTTGCAGGCAGTGAAACTTCCTTTGTCAGAGATGGAACTAGATACCTTAACCCAGACCCCTCTGAGATCACAGTAAGAGGCTATGCATAAAGGCAAAGTCTAGGCTAGTATTATTATACCCATGCCTGGATCTTCTGGTTTATACCTTGCTTGTCCTTTTTGAACTATTTTCTTTTGAAAAGGATCTCAGTAAATGAAAGGGGGAAACGGGGATTGCTGAAGCCAAAATAGATGTATAAATTAAAGCAATAACTCTTACAGAAAGCAGTTTAATAACCAGTATGGCAGGCATTGCTAATGTTAAACCAGCTTTGAAGTCTGTTACATAGTTAAACTGGGATTTCACATCAAAAAATGTTATTTATGTTTGCACATGCTAGCCCAGCTTTTGTTAACAGCACTGGAAGAAGATTAGATGTAAATGATCTGAGACCAGTAATAGAAATGCAATAGTCTAAGGCATTTCTCAAGGAAGACATTACAAGACTGAGGGGAAAAAAATTGGAACATGGTTGGAAATTTGAATACTGTCTTCCACAGTGTATTTCCAGATGCCAAAATAATCTCAGCTAGCAAAAGTGAAACTCATTTGCTCAAACCTTCCCACTTGCTGAACTTGCATAACAAGACACTTGAGACATAAGTTTACATTTTTATAGTGAAAATTAGATGGAATGATGCAAAGCTCTTCTTCATGTCTCTTCCCTTGATGTTTCTACTTCTCTAACATCAGGTGGTTTAACTGTCACATCTGCATCTTACCCTAGACTGCAGTGATGTTCTGATTACTGCTTGGGGGAAAATAATTCTTGGAGGTATTGGGATCTTAAGAGAATAAGGGGTAGTGTGAAGAGACTACCACATGGTTTTCCCATCTCAAATCCTGGAATTGTACTGCATAGGATGGACATGGTTGGATTTCTTGTACCTCTAGGTTAATGCTTTTTCTTAGGCCTAGAGCCAGGTTTTGGATGAGGTATTCGATTTTTAGGCATCTAGATTTAGGAATCAGTTAGGAGTCAGTCCTTACTAGCACAGTGTGAATCCTACGTGGAGACATGGAATTCTGTTACTGATTTTAGAAGGAAGGAATGTTTTCATTAGAGACAGTCTGATTAGCAGCTGAGAGGGAAGTAGGATACGGCCTGTTCTCCTGAAGTAATTGTATAAGCAGGTAAGCTATTTTTCTTTAAAGCCTTATAGAAATGCCAATTTAGTCTCACAAAGGACACTAAGGATAAGTGGGGCTTTGGGTCATATTTTGATATGAATTCACTCCTATTTCTAGTTCTAGGCAATCTTTAGCAGCTTTCTTTTTGCCTGCCATGAAAAGATCAAATAATAATACTGCTACTTAGAATTAGACTTACTCTCTTCTCTTTTGCCTGCTCAGCTGCCACCTTCTAGAAAGCCAGGGATGAGTTTGAGTTTCCATTCAGAAAATAGTCAGGAATTTCTGCATTATTTTCTGAGTATTATGGCAAACCAGAATCTTTAGCCATTTTTGAACCACGTACCAGATTCTTCATTCATAACTAATATCAAATAGAAATAGTACAAGCCTGATTCTCCTTTCAATAGGAACAATAGGGAATGAAGGATTATTCCACCAAAGATGTTTTAATTAATAGAAGTCTTTAGCAAGTAAGAATCAAGTTTACTATCAGAAGTGAGAATTAAAACAAAAATGAGAGCAGATTCTTTAGAAAGGTCTCAATTTTTCACATTTTGCTTCTAGAAGGTCTTCATCAATGAAGCCTACTGGGCTTCACTGAGAGTCATGGGTCCCCAGTGCTTCTAACAAATAAACTGCTGCTTTTAGCTTTTTAACAACTGTTAGACATTTTTATGGCTGGGTCAGATTAAAGTGGAAAAATAAAAACCCAAAAGGAATTTATCTCTCATGATAAGCATTGGAAAATTCACACTGATTTCCCTTGGGTTTCGTTTGAAAAGTCTTAGTCTCTGTGTTTTATCCCATTTTTAAGTACCTAAAGTCACCTGTTATATTGGTTATTTGCTGAGTGCAAGGTGAAATCTGGTATTTGAAGCATGCAAATAAATTAAATTTCTTAACTGTGAATTTGTGGGATTTTTAGACTATATTTATATTTTTATACTATGCAAGAAGAAAAGAAAAAGGCACTTTAATTCTTCCATTAGCAGTGCCTCTTTTGTACCTTTTTCCATTTTGGGGGTAGTTTGGTTTATAGCCCCACTCAGAACTTTTTTTTCTAAACCAGAAGATACAGCACAGTTCTCAATAAATACCTTGATTGACATTCTAAAATGAAGGTTGCTTGCATACTTTATGGGGCCTTTGAATAGCATCAGATGAATAGCCCAGTGATTGATTCTGATCACAATCCACATATTAAAGAGTTTTGCAGCACTCTAAGAATTCATGGAGCTACATGTGTATGAGTTCTGTGAAATGTTCAAGTCAGACACTGGAAGCATATTTAACTTGAATACAAAGAAGCAGATCACAGAAAAAGTGACTGTTTGGGTCAAACTCATTCTATATTATACCAGCATGAATTTGGCATCACAAAAGATGGAGGCAAAATAGAGGATTTTGTCCAAAATTTGTTGGAAGCACATCTTGAGCCAAATCACACATCACATGTGCATATCCAAAACTCTAATGCTGTGTCACTGAACATAGCATCTGTGCCATCTTCATTAGTGAGTTCCCTAAAAACCAGACTATGGATAAGGATGGATGCCAATTCCTGTAAAGCTGCTTCTTGTTATATTGTTCATGTTACCCTAAGTGATACAACCTCACTTTGTTAGTGGAAATGAGCTGGAAAGTGGGGATCACTGATCCCCAGGGGTTTGAGAGAAAAAGGAGTGATAGGCTTGGGATTTTCAACAAGCCATAAAAACGTTAGTGCCTGGCTCCCAGGCATTAGACTTATGAAAATGACAGGCTCAATGCATTTATGCTTCTTCATTTTCTGTTTGTCAAACTGCAAGAATTTCCATCTTCCGATTGTCAAGAGTGGTAGTGAGCTCAACCAGATAAATATGTGTGGAAGTTCTTATTTACTGGACTCTAACTATATACTGCAGCCACAGTGTTTTAACAGTTAACATAAAACATAATGGTCACTCAGCTATTTTCAGAAAGCACTATATTGCAGGAGGGTCATCTATTTGATTAAATCAAAACATGTTTTAACCATTAATTTGCACTGGCTGCTACTGGCTGGAAAGCACAGCAGCTGGCATGGAGCATTTTGACAATATCCTTCCATGGCTGATACACGGATATTGCTGTGTACCCCTGGCTAGCTTAGCAAAGCTGTCAACACCATCACAGGTCAAATACCAACTAACTCCTGTGTAATTCCATAGAATGATTAACCAGATTGGATGGTAAAAGCTAAAGCACCTGGGTAATTAGAGACACCATTAAATGATATATCCTGCAAAGAGTAAAGGTGGTCTTGTACATCCCTCTCAAATTAGGTTTCAGTGAGCTAACAGCAATTTAAAGGACTTTAAGTTAGCATTTCTGAGAGGTGGTTGACATTTGGTCTGGCATGTAGGAGATGCTAGCTGAGAAAATGACCTGCTGAAAAGCCTCCCTGATAGGACTAGGCTTGGAATGACTGCTTCAGGAATAGGGGGAATAGGTTTCCCTGACAGGAGCTGTCCACCAGGCAGATGTCTCTTGCTTCATTTACGGTTAATGCTTTGAAGGAGAGATTCATCAGACTTATTTTCAGTGTTTACTTAAGGGTGAGATAAATCTTGACCTAAAAATGCTTTGGTCTTTTTTTGAGTACGTGGGGCTGGGACTATTTCAGGTCTCAGTATCCAACTTTAATCATTCATTTATATTTGGAGAATATGAAAAGGTATTGGAAAAATACAGTTTCTACAGCATAGACCAACATAAATTTTTATTAGTACATGGACATCAAGGGGAAGCAAATTACACAGTGCAAGAAAGATCACTTCTGCCCTTCCTCTTTCTTTGTTTTCCTTATGAAAAACTGGGGGGTGCCATAGGTCAGGGACCTTGGGACTAGACTTACTCAAGCAAAATCCCAGGGAAGTGTTTGCCTGCTCAGAAGAAGAGAATAAAACTTGCCTGTATAAGCAAAGAAAGAAATCATAACTCATTTGAAATCTTGACATTCAGTTAGTGATGTTTCTCCTGTGCACTGTTGCCTCTGTGTGGCAGCTGAAATAAGTAGAGATGATTAAGCCCCCACTATGGTACTGCCATATATAGATGTCTGATTTCTGCCACTTGTATCTCCTGTCACTATTCAGTCCCTGCAGTGATTTCTTAGAGGAAACTTCGCTTTAGCAGAAATAGAAGCAGCATGTCATGGCTGGTCTGCTGTAGCTATGTAGTGTTGCTGCTTGTGGTGCTGCTCCCAGGGCGCTCTCTTGGTGTGTCTAAGCAATTATTTCTAGATCTGACGCTAATTTTGTGTTAAGAAAGAATTGGGGGTCCAAAGCCAGAGTGGGCAGATGATGCACCCAGCTCAATGTGTTTCATGCAAAATAAAAGAAGAGATGATAATACCATGCCTCTCATTTTCTGCTCTGTCCCCTCTTACATGTGTATGCATGTATCTTTGCCAACTATTCATCTATAGTGGGATGCCTGGTAATACTTAAGCACATGTCAAAACATGTCCTAAACCATCTTTCTTTGTGTGTTTGCTGCTGTTTTTCATTTTAATTTGCAGTAAGTCTTATCTCTTCTCAGTTCTCTGTCTTGGCACTTTGGTTGCAGTATTTATCAGCTTTAGCTAAATGATAGCAATATACTTGAGAAGGATCTGCTACCTCTATTGATCTAGTCAATCCTGGGGGATGATGACAGAATTGTAGCAAAATCAAACAGGAATTTACCATTGTCTTTTCAGTATGTCTTTGACTCAGTCTTGTTACATGTAGAATACCAGTAATAACATTTTTAAGTGTTCTAAGTGCCAGCTTGCTTTCCTGCTTTGAAGTTCCTCCTTTAATTCACCTAAATTTGGCATCTCCCAAGGTGTTTGTTTATATATCAAAAAGAAAATTAAATCATCAATCTGTATTTTGAAAATCAGAATTTGAGACATCTTAAGGTATATCATTGTTTTCCTAACACACGCTAGATGGGAAGCAGTTGAAAGGAAACATATCCGTGCAAAGGATTTCCATCAAGGACAGTAAGAGCAAAAATGCTTCCTTGAAAAGACTGGAAATTCCCTGGAAATTAAAAAAGAGCACATGAATATGGTATGAAGAGCTTTTATGTTTTTTCTTAGAAGCTAATGGCTCCCCTATAACTATGTGCATTCCCTGTTGCAGGCAGTAAACAAAATAATTCTGTTCTTTGACAACTACTCATCTAGTTTCTCCCTCCGTCCCTACCATGAAATAGGTTTGAAAGCCAGGACAGATTTTTTCCTATTGCTTCTTATTTCAAGCTTTTTGAATCTTTTGAGTCAAACATTTTAAATATTTGTTTAATTTCCTTCAAGAGAAAGGACTAGAAAGTTAAGAAGTGGCTATTAACGACCTTTTTTTCCCTAAGGTAAGCCAATATTCTCATGTTTTCATGTCCTCAGCTTAAGGAGTTTGAGAAAGAAATGGCAAATATCACCTATTTTTAATAGTCATGACTTGTAATTTCTATCAGTTCTTGAAGTTGCATATATAAAATTATGTATATAATGTGCATCAATTGTTTACTGGAGAAATAAGCCCTTTTCCCTGGAACATATTCAAAGTTCAATGCATCCATGTACTCTTTTGTAAATAACACCACTCTGGGTTTGGTTTTATTTAGAAGGGGGGGATGAAGATCAGTACTTTGAATTGTTCACATGAAAATAAGGATTGTAATTTCTGCCAGCTTATTTCTGTGAGTGTTTCTGTCAGGTTGGTAGGACTTAATTTGCTGACCACAGCTCACAACCTGTTGGCTTTATGGGCTTCTGACACATGCCTGGAGAAGTAAGGTGGAATTAACCATATCTGCTATTAAAAAGACTGTATTATGAGCATGGGAAATTTCTCCTCAGGTTTCACTCCTCCAGAACACAACGTGCATTGCCAGAACTGCAGCTTTCTGTAATGAGGCATAGGATGAAGCTTCAACAACATACAAGCGTGTTACAGTTGCACATGGTGCAAGTGTTGTATTTATTCCTGTTCGCTGCTGTGTTTATACAGAATTATTTGTTTCCTTTAAATTTATTTTTTAAAACCTAAATCTCAGTATTTCTCAGGGTTTTAGTTTCCAGTATTCCCCATGTCTCTCACAACATGCTCTTTTTAAACTATGATTTTTTTTGTGTTCCTCTATCAAACTGAAGCCTATAATCTGCAACGTGAATTGGCCAGGTGCCACATACGGCAGATGGACTTGAGCATGTTTCTGCCAAGGAGCTAGCATGTACACCAAGCTCTGTGCGTGTGGCATCCATTTCCTAACCAGAATGTCAAAACAGCTGTCTGTGGAGAACTGCTGCATCTGTACTAACAGGATCTGCCAGAAGTCCTGTAATTTGGAGCGTGGTTTCTATCTGAATAGTTCAAGCAGTTTTAATGTGCCCAAACCTGGAGCAATGGTCTCTGAGCACTGTGTGATTTACACCAGTTTATAGGAGAATAATCCCGCAGGATGGTGAGCGTTTGTGTCTGATGCACATCCATTTAGCTGTGTTTACAAAGGTGCTAAAGAAGCGAGGAGATGGAGAGTCGGATCTGGTTTGGTAACTATTTTAGAACGGGTTAGAAGTTTCTGGCACTGGCAAATTGTACTTGGAATGTAAAAAGCCATTTGGATGAGTGGGAAGTTCCAGAAGATTTCAAAGGAAAGAGGTGCAGCCATAGCTAGTCTGAAAAGAAAGTGCATCAGCAGCAACAGGCAGGTCCTGGGTGAGGCAAAGCAGATTATTCCTGTCCAGTGAAGCTTCTGAGCTTGGTGGGAAGCAGCTTCTTCAGTCACGTTCCCTGCAATTTTATATAAGCTATCGTGCTTTCCTGCTTGGCCTTTGCCTCATTCATAGGTTGGTTTGAACAGTTGCCCTGTTTTTTGTCTTTCATAGGGCTTTTCTCTTAATGAATAAACAAAAGTTGAAGAACTTATTCTAAAAAGTATTCTTATTCCTCCATTTTATTAATCTAGCACTGCCTGTCTGACCTTTTGTTTCTGTTATAAATAATCACGGTCATTTTCTCAGACATTATGAACTGGCTGTAATAAAGGTATAGCACTTGCCCTCTGGAAGAGACAAGAAACTAGCCATTTCTGTCTGTAGCTGCATCTTGCCAGTGAAGTTAGAAATGTCTTGGAACCTTTTCCCCAGTAAAATTCTGGGTGTTTTTCTCCCTTGTTGTTCTAATGCTTTTACTCTCAAAGACCAAATGGCATATAGAGTGATGAATGTTTTGTTTCCTCTTTCCTTCCCTAAAATACATGACAATAATGTCTAGTAGGCATTCCTGAAATGACCAAAAATGCATTTTTGTGATCAATTTTGTGTTCATTTTAAATAGTCCTTCTTGGGATATGTAGCAGATTATCAGGTCACATGATTTTATTTCTCTGTTATGGTACTCAGTCCTGTAGACTGGAAAACTGGGATTAATATTTTGTGGTACAATTGACTAACTATTGAGAGCCATGCAATCATGTTATGTTGCATAGTTTATCTCACAGCAGCACCAGGGATTCTTGAACACCCTTCCACTAAATGTCAAACATGTCCTTGTAGCACATCTTTATGTTTAGGAGATGTCAGTGGTCACTGTGGTCAGTGGCTTGGTTCATACTGTTTATTTCTACTCCCCTCTTACGCTGAAGTTTCAGATTCTTAGGTGTTGCTTTTCATTCCTACTTTGCTTATGTTTCCTGTCTCTCTAAATCTCCTGTCCTGGCTTTGAATTCAGATGGATGTAGGGTGACCGTTAAATTGGCTTGTATTAAGGGGAGGGCTAGCTAAATGCATTGAAGCTACATCAATATGTTGAAGCTAATACAAACCTCTTGTAGAAAAACCAAGTAACCTGAGGGTGCTATTAATTTTAGATTAAGAATGCATCAAGGAATGAAGGCTAATCCATTAAAATAGAATTGTTTTGCTGTGATTCTAATGTAAATAAATGTCAGGAAAGTGAAGATATTAGCAGCAGCTAAGCAGTTTCACCGAGATCAAGCCAAGGCTTGAGCGATGTCCTCCTCATTTTTGTTGGTTTGTCATTGTTCTTCTTCCTCATACAAAATTAATCAGTAACACTGGAAATAATTCAGCTCTAGATCAAAATAAAACAAGTCCTTTTGAGACTCCCCTAATGTCTACATAAAATTTATACAAGACCACAGAACCAGGTAATTCTGTACAAGAAGAAAGCACTGAAAAAATACAGAAAGAAAAGAATTTACTTTTTTCCAACAGTTCTTTTAACTATTGGTGCTTTCCAGAACAGATCAGTGCTATAGGGAAGAGTGTGACTTTTAAGTCAGAAATATCTTTTAGCTTTTTGCAATTTATTATGCATTGCTTTTAACTATTAGCATATATGACATACAAAGAGCTGTCCCTGTGTGCCTCTGCCTTCATCTCTGAAGGTAAGAGGCACTCACCTGCTATGGGAATCTGCAACCACAGATCGCAAGCTTCACAAGAACAGCTCCTGCTTTTCCCTTTTTTTATGGGGAGATGTTTTTGTAAGGAAGTCCTTATTCTGAATATTATTTTTTCTTTTATCAGAGTGTTTCTAGCAGTTTCCATCCCAATGCTACAGCATATGCAGGCATAGCTGGGATGAGGCTCCAAACAGCCAGTGCCTTTGACCAGGCACAAAGGAAGCAGTTTCCTTGGCAACCACAACCCCAGAAAGGTCCCAAAACAGCACTTCCACCTGCCTGAGATTTCTTTTTAATTTAGGAGTTTGCACATCGGCTTTGCATGGAGAATTGGGTTCTTAGGGCTTTATTCATAACATAAGTTGCTTACAGGAATCATGTACTTTTTGCATATGAATTTATGCTTTGGAGTGACTAGCTTACTGGAAAGACTGTTGATTTATGTAGTGACAGCGGATGCTGCAGTAGCACGTGGTGGGATTCAGGAACGACAATACAACACATGCTACGAAGATTAAAACACTACATGGAGTTAAAAAAGAGCTGTCTAGAGAAGAAATAGTTTGCTCCTATGTCTATGTTAGAAATTATGAGATCAGGGAAACTGCCAAACATGTGTATGTCTTTGGGCTTTACTACATTTGTTAACTTTAAAGGGGAAACAGCCAAGGAGAAGGGCATTAAATAAGGAAACACTAAAACTCGATCCTCACTGCTGAGGGATGGGTACCTTCGTAAAGAAAAGTTCACTCCTGCTTTTGGGGTCACTTGGGTCAGCTCCTGGCCATTTTTAGACAGTTGATGTGAGATCATTGTGGATTTAGCAGAACTCAGCTCCATTTACATGTAGGTCGGGGTTCCCCATGGCTGCATCTTGCCTGGGGCCAGCCTGCCCCCAGTGTCTGTGAGGTGTTTCTCTAGAGCGTGTCTTTAACAGCCATTTAACTTCAACACTCAGATGCAGTTTAAAGCCCAAATATGTTTACTGAGCTCCTGGCTTCCAAATATCATCAAAAACAGCTGCATGTGAAAGGAACTGAGCCTGTGCTTCGCACCAAGGGTGCTGAGCAAATGCAGGGTTGTCTCCTTAAGAAGAAATAGCTGTGCCATGCAGGTGACACCAATTGGCCCCTGCCCAGACCCTGCCAGGCAGGAAGAAATTGCAAAGAGCTATAGCAATAAGGAGCTGGAGCCAGGGCAGGGTGAGGTATGAGACCACAGGGAAAGGGGTGAAGCAAATAACCTCTGAACTCCAAATGGAAGTGAAAGCAAAGCATTAGTTGCATGGGCAGCAAAGCCTGGATGAGTGAAACTCTCTCTGTGGTTGGAAGCTAGAGGTGGAGAACAAAGGTGAAGGCTGAAATCAGTGTTTCTTAATGAGACAGATGTTCCTCAAAGGTATGTTGCTGCCTTTTCTTGTTGTATTTTATGTTTAGTGAGACTGTCCTGCCAGGGAAGCTGTTTTCAGGTTGGTGGTGTTGGTCAGTGCATCTGGTGATGCCTGTTTCTACTGTGAAATTTTGTGGGTTTGTGTGCTCAGCAGTGCTTGTCTTGTTCTTGTGGGGTCTAAAGCTCACCAGAACATGCTGGGGGAGAGAAACAGACATCATCAATCTATTCTGCTTTTGGTGTTAGGCATCTTCTTCAGCTTGAGGTCTTTGCTTCAGTGATTTGGCTGTCCCAACACCATTTTCCCGGGTAGGCTGTGTCTTACTTTTACATTTATCAGTACTTAATTTCATAAAAAAATTGGTTGGTTGAGGTTTTTTCTGTGTAAAAGATGTGTCTTTGTGCAGCACGTGGACCTTCCTATCCTAAGTAAAAGGGTTTTCAGTGACTGCTTTAACCAGCAGTTTTAAAACCAAAAATCACATCATACTTCTTTGCCAAAACTGCTTATGTTTTAAATCGCTACCTAATATTTCCCATTTTCATGAATTGCACTTGGAGAGGGGCTGTTTGTGCTAGTTAGCTTTATATAGTGCAGTTAAAGCAGACAGCCCCTCCAGCAGCTCTGTTGAGTGCCTCAGAGGCACAGGTGCTAACTGAGGCAGCTGTGGGTGATAAGCTAAGCAGTGGGACTGTCCCTCCTTCACCCCAGTTCCCAGTACCCAATTAATGTTTCTTGAACTTGAGTGATGAGGCTCAGAGTGCAGCTCTGTGTTTTAACAGGGAGAAGAAAAATTCTTCCCAGCTGTAGCAGCTATTTCAATCCCTCTTTGACAGAGCTCTTTTAATATGATGCTCTTGTCTCCCTGGCAGCGATGGATCCTGCTAGCATGGAGGTTTAAGTCGTGTTGTTAAGAGATTCTTGTGACCTTATTTCTGTTGATTTTATCCCCAAAATTAACATTTCACTTACCTGGTGACGCCTCACAAGATAACTGGTTTTGCTGTGAATGAAGTTAATCCCAGAAGCAGGTTCCCATAGCCTCCAGGTTGAAGTGTGGGCGTTGGAGAGGAGAAGTTTCTTTTTCCAAGCCTGTGCTCAGAGAGTGACTCCAATACCCAGTGGAAATGCTCTGTCAACAGAGAAAGACTAATGGAAAGGAAGAAGTTTTCAGGTGTAGCAGGAGTCAGAGTTCTGTCAGCTCTCCAAAGCACTACCTTGATTAGCCTCTCCCTTCCTGGTCACCCACATAACAACATTTATTCATTTTGTGTAATGCTTCAGTGAAACCCCTGAGTCCTCAAGCTAAATACCAGCATATGTGATCTCTGCGTATTAATGTCTCCCTCTGGTTTACATGTCACTAAAATACTGCAGACCTGCTGGGTTGTTGGGTTATATATTTGTGAGAGAATAAATCGAAGAAAATAAACTGTGTGACAGCAGTGTAATGAGGAAGCGGGCAATGAGCAGTGTAATGCGAGGGTCAAAGACATAGCCCAATAAATAAGGGAGAGATGGAAGTGTCCTCATCAGCTAATATATGCACATACTGTTATCTGTTTACCAGCTGAGCCCCTGCACAGCTGTAGGGAATCAGGGGGACTGTGTGCTATTTCTAGCTCTGCCAAGGGTGAGAGTAATCAGTCTGAGCTCCCAGTGCTGTGCTGCTCTAGTATTCAGGCCCCTGACTTCTATCCCTCTCTCATTTGTCCTTGCTAGAAAAGCAAGGAAACTGGTGCTTGGGAGGAAAGATGAGTTCCTTGCCTGGTTTTGTCTGTGGTTGTTACGCATGCCCTGCTGCAGCTCCTGCTTGCAACCTTGAGTAAATTGTTTGGGCAGCAATGTCCCTTCATGGACTTTGGCTGAAGAATGTTGGGGACCAAGATTCCTACTTCCTCTTAGTAGGAACCTTCTTCCTTTAGTAGGGACCTTGGTTTCTAAAGTTAAAATTCCTCACGTATCTTAGAGTTTTGCTTCTTAATGTGCGTAGAATTCTTACTGTGGTTGAGCTGGTTAGTGCCTAGCTTGGGTTCGATCTTTTCACTGATGAAGCTGCTTGGCTGCCTTCCTTATAGGGGGATTAAAAGTTAAATGGTGATGTGTTGAATATTTTTATTTTTAAGGTCCTTTTCCC
>JBCJKH010057684.1:0-12604 GCA_039877255.1 Loriculus beryllinus
ACATCAGGTGAAAAAGGAGAGAGTTTTGCAAAACAACCTCCCCAACCCAACTGAGAAACCCCTCAGAATGAAACAAACCAGAAACCCAACCAGGGAGATAAGAGATATTGAAGGTCCTGAGGTGGAGGTGGCTGTGGCTGACCACCATGGGTGGCAGAGGGAGAAAGTCCCCAGGGGCTACAGGGCATTGAGCCAATGCTCCAGCATGGTACAGAGTGGGACAGCATAAGATGGCAAGTGTCCACAAGGCAACTGCATGGTTTGAACTCTCTGTTGATGGTGACCGTGGTGACCGTGGTGGTCTTGGAGCTTCTGGGTGAGCTGTGTGAGGGAGAGCAAAGTGATGGGCAATATGGAGGGATGACAACATATCCTCTGTGTGCCATGGTTTGGTGACCAACAGATCTCAGCTTTCAGGAGCTGCTAAAAATATAGGGAGCATCAGTAAGTACAGTAAAGCTCAGTGTTTTTCCACTTGTATTCAGCCACGCTGGTGCTCAGCCTCTGTGTTAGGGCCCTTGATACAATGGGTGGCACTTAAATGAAATTGCTCACAGGAGAAAATGCTACCAGGTGAGGGTAAGGATGGCAGAATCAGGTTCTTAACAATCTTGATAGAGACTGTAAGCAGCCTAAAGAGAAGCTTAATTCACATGCCTCGGTATGAATCCTTTTTTATTACACCCACAAACCACCCACAACCTCCAAATTGCTATTCTTTAGAAACACCCTGCAGCATTTTCTGGTTTCCAATATACAGCAGTGCTGTAGGCTTAGCTGCTGGATTTGTGCATGCACATGCAAAAATAACTAATGGAGAGCTTGATCAGACAGCAGGATCTTTGCTCAAATGACACATTTTAGTATTAAAGGAAATGTATTCTGTTATCCTGCTAGCATGGAATAATGAAACCATAGCTTTCAGTTCCTAGCCCTTTTCCCTTCCTCTCCTTTGAGCCTTGCAAGGCAGAAATGATCCATGGCTTGTAGGCTGCAGCAGCCCGCAGGAGCTTTACGAATAGTGTCAGAAACCCACAAACCCACACCGTTAATTGGGAACTGGCTCACAGGTGACACTTGAGAGAGCCTGGCTGTCATTGCAGAGCAGTATGGAGGTACGCCGCAGGTGCCAAAGCCTGACATTTCATAGCCGAGGGAGGAGGGTCCTGTACTGCTGAGAAATGTTAGCCTGGCAGCCTTGTCAAGCGGGCCGCTGCCTGGGACATCAAATCCTGCTTCCTGCAGGTCCCTGCACACAACCTCTGTCCCTCCGACGAGACGTGCGGCTGTCACAAGGAGCGATGAATGCGCAGCTTCCATGTTTTCCTTGTGAGACATGCATGCTGTTATTCAAATCCCCAGCTTGGCACTGCTGCCTGCATTGTCCAGTCGCCGTAACTCTCCAAGGAGAAGACCAAAGGAAAACAAGATGAGGCTGATATTTAGGCTGCCCTTGAATTTCTGTTTTGTTTCTTGGGCAACTGGGCTTTTGTTTTAATTGCGATCTCTAGGCACAGGAGGGGAGAAGACTGAGGAGAAAATAACCAAACTAATTTTCTCCCCTTTCTTGCTATTGGGTGTGGTTTAAGAACAAGATCTTTCCGGAGAGCTCCTGTAATCATAAATAAATCCAAAGGGAAAATGAAATGCCCATCTTCTACTAACAGCTCCCGGATCTTAAATAGACGGTGGAAATATTTCAATATTCTACACATCTTCCGATTCGTTTCAGACCTCCATATTACCTGTTGTAACCACATCCCCACACAGACCTGTAATGCCTCTTCCTCCAGGAGCAGCAAAGTATTAAAGCCTTCCCAGACACCAGAGATAGTGAAGTATTGCTGGTCCTTTTCCCAGGCAGAGGAACACCTCCCACCAGCCTTGCCCGCTCTCTCCTGGTGCTGCCTTCTTCAGCAGTCAGTAAGTGTAAGAAGTCACCTTCCCTCCTGTATTCCCCCTGTCCAGAATTATCATTGTAAGCCATCAATACTAGCCCCCAATCCATCTGCAAAGCCAAGTGCCAGAAAAACCTCCTCAGTGTGATGAACACCCATCTCCAACACATGAACCATCATATTCAGCCTTTTCTGCCACTGCTTTCTACTGGGAAATGCTTGCAATTGTATCTTAAATAGCAACCATTCCTTTTCTGCAATGCCCTTATGCTGCAAAGCACAGGGAAGCCAGCTGCCCCACAGCTATCTGCTGCCTTTGCTTGGGGTGTATTAGATTATTCCGTGGGCAAAAGTGTGAACAGTGACTACGAACTGGCATATGCTCTTCTGTTAGAAACAACTTTAGAGTTCAACTACACATTTATTAGAATGTCCATCAAAGGAATCTGATAGCATGAAATGCAACTTGCACTCTGTAATACAAACTCATCAGAACAAGAGCACAAGAAGCTCCTCAGCTTAAGCCATCTCTCCAACAAGGCTCCCCCAGGATTGCTGTCTCCTTGCTTCCTGGCTCTTCTCTGACAAGAGCCACCCTTGCCAGCTCTGTGGCAGTAGAAAATCCCAGCCATCCTCTTGCAGAGAGTTTTCCCGGTGCAGCGCACTCCTACATGTATGATGCAGCTTCTTGCATTGTTTATGATTCCATAAGCTATCCGAGAAGTCAGTCACAAGGAGCTGATGTCTCTGCGAAGTGAGTATTGTCTGAAGTGCGCAGAAAGGTACCGTGCTCTCCTAGCAACCAAAGTTGTAAAATAATGTAATCATATCCGAAATAATGTGATAAAAGATTATATGATACTTGTATCGGGTTGTTATGGTAACTGAAATCAGCTTAAATGCTTGTATCCAGCATTTCAAACAAATAACCTAATCGTATGCTAAGTTACATTTCTAATTAATCCCAGTCAGTTTACTGTCATCTCCGTTCGTTCACGCTTACTACAGGGGCTGTTGTTAGGTCTTATTTTCATGGCCTTTACCCTGCTCATGCCTTACTTAGTTTCTATTTTGTTTTCCACTTTCTTTTCTTTGACCCTGATGATGTAAAATTGTTATTTTGAGTCAACAGATATTTGCATCTCAGTGCATCATCTGCAACCTGGTCTTATCTAATTTTCCTTTCTAAACAACTTTGTTGCTTGGGAAAATGTTGTCCTAAAATAGTAGGATTTACTTGACTCCTCCCCCTACATATCTTGATGAATAACCAAAACAGCACTCCCAAGGGGTGAAAATATCTGACCAAAGCCTGGGTGAGGATGATCCATCAGCTTGGCCACACTGGCAGCAGCCAGGCAAAGAAAGCCCCCCCAGGAGGGCACACTGCGGGCAGACACAGCAGCCTCATCCATGCCAGCCAAATCCAGCACCCTCTCACCAATTTCAGCTTACGCCTGCCAAAATAGTGGCCAGTTTCTGAAGGAGATAAGTGCCTTGCTCCCAAACTCCCAATTCTTACCACAAGACACACTTCTAAAGCACATTTTCCACATTTTGTGATTCCTCCCATTTGAGACTGAATAAAACTCTAATTTCCATAGAGTGCCATCCTGAAATCAGCCCATCTCATGTAATAGTCCCAGTGGGCTTATGTGGAGAACTGATTGTTTTCTGGATCAGAAGTCTCTGCTTCATTCCCGAACCGTGATATTTGAAGTGATTCAAAAAGATACAATATTTAACCTGATACCTCTGCTAAAATTTAGGGGTTTGTGCATTTTCTAAATTCCCTCTTCCCCTTCCCCATCCTTACTACAGGTGAGGACAGTGAGAATTGCCAAGGGCTTGGTTAGTGCTGTGTCAGAGTTACTGCAGGTAGGAGGATATAAACCACCCTGCAAAATCCATCCCCCTGAGCTGTAGCCTCCACTACCCCTGCTGAAGACGTCGAAGCAGCATATCAGGAGGCAAAAGCACAACAGCCCTTTCTTACCGCAGAGCCCAGTGCAGAAGAAGGTGGTTAATGGTCTTTCCCCTTCGGGACTTCCATGCTGACAGCACAACCCACGTCCCAGGTGCCTCCCCATGCACTTAGGGTTCTTTTACCTGCTAACCACTCACCTGAAGCAGCACTAATGTACTAATGAAAGCTTCACCACTTTCATTACCTCAAAGGGAAAACCAAAATGAAATAGTGTTCAAGAGGGTGGAAAGAAGGGAATGAGGATGATGAATAACCTCAGCTGCCTCTGCAGTATCTGGAGCAGGACCAGAGAGGCACCCACTGCCTGCCTGACCAGGAGGAGAGCCCAGCTACACAGCCTGTAGCATATGTCCAGCAACACCTGTGTTCCACATCTGGCGAAATATTAGGGGCAAACACCATGCACTCCACAAGACAGCTCCAAGCTCTTCCCCATGTGATTGTAGCATCAACCCAAAACAAAGATTGCTCTAAGTGCTGTGTGGAAACCAGCCCTAGCAATGGGCTAAGCCTAAGAGCATTACAGCCATTTACCCCATAAGCCTTACATGCTGCTTGGTTTTAGCCCTTTGTGTACGTTTATTTTAGGCTGCAGAAAATTTCCCAGAGGGCATATGCAAAATGGCAGGGAAACAAACCTTATGAAAAGATAATTTATCCAAGTTTTCATTTCTTTTTTTCTTTGCATAATGATGAAAATAATAGAGGTAATGCCCTTTCTTTGACAGAACGAATAACTGGATGCACTATAAGTGCTTTTGTGAAAGGGTACCAGAAGGGTTTTTAAAATAGTACACTCTATCACCAAATTACAGTAACAGTGTGTGTGTAATATTCCTAAAATTTACCCATATCCTTCCAGAACAACTTAGGGAATAGAAAAATTGCTTTAATTTGCCTCTGATATTGTACTAAGACCCAGGGAAATGCCTGATTGAGTGACATTGTGTCCATCATGTTTCACACAACTGCATCATCCTTTTGCACTTGCAGTCTCTACTGGGTAACCCTGGGCTGCAGTTTGTTTCGTCCATCTGAGTATGATCTGAAGAGCCAACCCACTGGACTCCACAGGAATAGCCAATACATGATGGTAATATTGAAAGACATAAAGCATATCACAAGGTAGGCATTGCATTGCACAGGTACACGTTTTCAAACCAAACACCAGGACCTCCACTTCCCTGAACACATGCAGAAGGACAGTGACAGTACGTGCAGCAGGTAACATTCGCCTATTTTATGTCTTGTTTGAGTGCCTCTTAACAGGACATACGATAGCCAGAGGATTATCCTATTTTATCTCAGGTCACTGTGCTCCCTCAAAACCCACTTCTTTTGTGGGTTACATAAAGCATGTAATTTCTTTGTAACATTTAAAGTAGTCACTGGAAGACCAACATTTCCTTTTATCCTTCTGTCGTTTCCACTCCTGGTTCTGTTTCTAGAGTCATCTTTTAGAGTCTTACCTTCCATCCCCCTAAAGTCCCTAGAAGTTAAACATACTCTTATACACTTTACTCAGCATACCCAGAAACTTTGCTTTCCCATTGTCGTAGGGTACAGAGATCCCAAGTAGTCAACCACTGCATTTTACAACTGGAGATGGGGAAAGCGACAATACTCTCCTCATTGGGTCCCATCTCACTTCGATGGGGCCATCACATGAACTGGCTGGAGGGGCTCACCTGTGGGTGAAGGAAGGAGATTTGAGATCCTGTGACGTCATGGAAGAAGCCAGTATCCCCGTGGCTGAGTGAGCAGAGAGATGAATGGGGATCTGAGGGTCCCAGCATGAAGATGTCTGGAGTCAGCTATGTAGAATGACAGCATAGCCTGTGAAATTTACCTGTAAATTAAGAGTGATGGAGCCTTCTTGAAATTAGGCCACTTGGTGTCTCCCACCAGGCATCCAGAAATGCAGATCTTTAATTGAGGGGTTGCTTTGGATATGCAGCACAGAGGATGGCAGAGAAGTTCTTATGTCAGAGAAGGTTGTGTGGGCTTTTGGGGAGCGAAAAGACCTTCAGAATAAGTGATACAGCAGTTCAAAGTTAGAGATTTGGAGAGAAAGCTTAGTGAGACCAGCTGAGCTGGGAGACCAGGGCAACATGGACTTGTGAGTTGTGACAATGAAGCATCCCAGAGCAAACAAAGTTTCCCAGACGAGAGACGGTGCAGTTCTCAGGAAGTATTCTTCCACTGAACTCTTACCCGGGCTCTCTCTCTCTCTCACACACACTTCTAGTACAGAATGACTTGAAGGATTTTACAATAGGAGAAAGTAAATTAAAAAAGCAGTATTTAATGAAATATAAAGGCAAAGACTTTTCATGCATAATTATGGTCTTTTGAGAGAATCAATCTTTGGATTTGCTAGAAAGACCCATTAACATACACAAAGCACTTTTCTAAAAGGGAAGGAAAATCAATTCCAGGTGTTATTGTTAATTTAAGCTCAACATGAGGCAGCAGTGCGTGCTTGCAGCTCAGAAAGCCAACCATATGCTGGCCTGCATCAAAAGAAGAGTGACCAGCAGGTAGAAGGAGATGATTCTGCCTCTCTGCTCTCATGAGACCCCACTTGGAGTACTGTGTGCAGTTCTGGGGCCCCCAACGCAACAGGGAAGTTGGAATGAGTCCAGAGGAGAGCCACAGCAATGGTTGGAGCACCTCTCGTATGGGGACAGGCTGAGAGAGTTGGGTTTGTTCAGCCTGGAGAAGGCTCCAGGTAGCCCTTAGAGCAGCCTTTAAGTATCTGAAGGAGGCCTATGAGAAATCTGGAGAAGACTTTTAATAAGAGCGGTTAGGGATATGACAAGGGGGAATGGCTTTAAACTCACAGAGGATAGGTTTAGATTAGCTATCAAGAAGTTCTTTACTGTGAGAGTGGGGAGACAGTGGAACAGGTTACACATTCTATGATTCTAAGATTTTTATTTTTTGCCATTTTCAGACTAAATTTCAAGTTCATATTTATTAGGAATTTAACTAAAAGAGGATACCTGCATGTGAATTTAATCTTTTGATGTCTGCTTCACAGACAAGAAAATATAAAAAGGAGCCTGTAATTTTATTTGCTCATGTAAGAACACTAAAGTAAAAAAAAAAAAAAAAAGCAAAATATGTTATCTTTGCCTCCTTAGATCTGTCAAACTTGGTTTGAAAGTCCAAAATCCCTTAGCACTTAATAATCATCCTAGTGGTGATACGCAAACGGTTGGAGAAGTTTAGTACAAAACAATCTTGCGCTAGTTGATCACCACTCTGAGGCTCTTTGCATGGCTTCAGCAGAGCGACTTCTGGCAGCAGTACAAGAGTGGATCATTTATAAAGCTCATATAAATGATGCATTCAGAAAGTGTTTTGTTTGGTTGATAAACGTTAATTGTAAGCAAAATGGCACACAGCATCTCATCATGCATCTTCCTTACAAGGTCATTACTGCCATTCAGGTAAGAAGACCATTCACTTTGATTTTTCTAAGCTATTCTTACAAGTATCTTAAGCGCTTTCTTTAAGAAATGAGCACGGTAGTATTTGTCCAATTGTTATAAAAATTAATAAAATATGTAAATTTAGTTATCTGCATGAAGAAAATGGGAAGCATGGCAAGGCTGTTTCTAATCCAAATCCCTGTGCTGACTCCCTCTGCAGCAGCAAGGAAATTATTTTCTGTGTTTTCAGCCCCAGTTTTCCCCCTCAAGCACTAATGCTAATTATACCTGCTTCACCGAGGTTTTGTAACAAACAGCCTGCATGTGAAAACTACTTTGATGCAAGCAAGTGCCAAGTTTTAGTAATAAACATATGGTGAATGACATTTTGTCTGGATTTATGCACGGGAAGAGTTTATTTAAAGAGTATTTGGAAACCGATAGCGAGTAAGAGAAACACTGTGCTGTTTCTCAATCAATAAATAAATACTTGCTTCTACCCATTGAACTAAATACCCCAAAACCTGGCTCTGCTTCAGGTTTTTGGATATCATCCTCCCTGCCTACGCACAGGTTCAAGGGAAGAGTGGGCAGGTGGGAAAGTGGTGGGACCATCAAGAGCAGTATTCCAGAACCCATGAGCTGGGGAGCACCCTCGCACATGGAGCATTTTATAAGCAAAGATCCCCTAGAGAGGAAGATGGAATGAATCAACATCCATCCATCCCTAAATCTAGGCAGAGGTGGAAATATGCTTTTTATAACTTTTTCTAGTAGCCAGGCTACTCTGGCAAGAAACACTCTGAAATAAAATAATACCCGGTATCTGTAATCCTGAATTTCAAACTACTGTACAGATTACATTAGTGCACTTAAAGACTCTTTATCTTAAAAGGCAGTCACTGACTTGGACAATTTACAGTCTTAAATTATTTACAATTGCCTATTTGTCAAAGTGGTAGGAGGAGGAGGAATAAAGGAAATTGAATCCTGATGCAGACATAACTGTTGACCCTGTGCACATGGAGGTTTTCAGCAGTGCAAAGAGCTCAACCCCAAAATGCTTTGTTTTAATCACAAACCTCCAAAGAGGTGAACCAGGGGTTTTTTGGTTCTTTGCTCTGGAAACTGACTTTTCATTTGCAAACTCTTGGAGCCGGGCTGACTTTGTGGCTGACATCTCAGCCCTGCCAGGGCCTGATTGTCTGCCATGAGGCCAGGAGCCCCCTGCCCGTATATACACCCTCCTGCAACTGTGAACCTTGCAAACACTCTTGTGATGGCATCGCAGGTGTGTGCCATGAACACCCAGCAGAAATTGCTACTGTTCTTTTGTTCATGTTCAATGTAAATTTTTCATCTCAAAGGAGAAAGACCTTTTGATTCAGAGGCAGATCTGAAATGATCTTTGCATTAAGACTCTCAATTACTTCTTCCCAAATAAATGTTTCCATATGGACAGTTGTCTGACAATTGGGGTAGAGCTGTTTCTGCTTCTTTCAGCTCCAGCTGCTGCCAATATTCATAACACGGAATGGAGTCCTTCACTTCAAACCTAAATTAACTTTCCAAGATACGTGCATCTTCTCCTCCCACCCCCAATCTTAAATTACCAACACCACAATCCCACTGGAAATCTGGGAAACCGCAGTTATAAAAATGTTTGATTTTTCTAATAGTTTTAATTACCATGTACTTTTACAACCCCATGATTTCTCACATCACTGCAGGATAGCTATTCCAGTCTGAGCGGTGACAATATATGTGGTTATGGAATTAAATATAAACCTTTCATGGTTACTAACAGCTATTGTTAAGCTCTTCTAGTAAAGGGCCTCGTACAGTCTCCACTGGGAGATGTACTCCTCCACTCCTTCTACCCTTTTTTTACTTCTCTGGCACCACACAAGAGAATGATGGCCAGGTTTAAGGCTTGAAGTAGCAAGTTGAGTAACCTGTTGTCTTTTGCATCAGACATGTCAGCCTCCTAGAGGAGCTGAGGCAGCTCCCAGCACTAGACCGACTTCCCTCTTGACGCAGCTAAGATAGATCCAATACTACTTGTCACTAATTCTATTTTCTTATTCCCTCCATAAGCCTTGGCAATTCAGTGGGATGCTTTGTTTGCCAGCAGTGACAGACAAGCAGGTCTCTCCTCAGGATCCTCTGATGGTTGGCTTCCTCAATATATACAGTCTTCTTTTCCTTCCTTTTCTCTAGCAAAATGATAAAAATTGACAGCAATACTCCAGATCCCTCCAGTAACACAAAACAATGCTGGGTTTATCTGTGTGGAGATCACTGAAATGTCTGTTTGTATTTCAGGTTCCTGGCCAGTATGTTGGGCAGATATGCCCACCTTCAGCTTCTATGCTTGAAAATCACTTTAAGACCCCAAAGGTTTTTCTCATATGTGAATTTTGTGATCAGATCTGTGTTAAATGACCACCAACTGCACTTACTTTTTATGATGTTATTTGAGGGAACAGATGCCTTGAGATCTTGTAATTTTGTAGGTTTGTCAGACTTAGCACTGCTCATTTAGAAGTCCACAAGGAGCTTTCACATCTTCTTGAGCACTCTTATAGATCCTCTGGTTCACTGCCTTGTTATCTGCCATCCCTTGAAAAACACAGAGAAAGAAGGCATTAATATTTTCAGTGTTTCTTGGGTGTTTGTTTTTACACAGCCCTTGTTGCTTAGTAGGGTCTTGCTGTTTCCCAGACGTTGCCTCTTCCCTTGGTGGGAAGAGGAGCCCATCCTCCCAGGCTTTCCACTTGCACCACTCTGCACAGGATAACCCTGATGCTTTGCTCTGGGGGCTCCCTCTCCATGGCTAGCTTTTTCTATCTCAGGATTTAAAAGGGATCTCAGTGCCTGAACCTCATTAGTTCCCCTAGCTAAGCTCTGGAAATCACAGTCACTCACACATCCTCGTGGGACCTCTTTATCTGGCCGTGGGACTGCTCTTGGTTAGAAGATTAGAGACCAGAGAGCCACATGGTGAGCCCAACCAAGCCCTTCTTGAAGGGTCTTGTTCAAAAGCTCCCCTTGTTCCATGGGCCTTTTTGAAGTTTTTCTTTCTATGTCCTTCTCCAGCCCTGTAGTATTGGTTTGGTTCACACAGACATGAAATACAGGTTCATGGAGTTACTTGAGATGAGGCATGTCCTGGAAGACACTTCTACCAGGCAGGGAAGGGGAATCAAACCACCACCAGCAGCATCCATCACAAAGGCACTTCTCAGGGTTTCATGAGTCTTAGACAAGAGGAGGTAGTTTAGGCAAGTTTGCCGTTACCCAGAGTGTCAAAATTTGAAACCTCCAGTGACTGCAGAAGGGCCCTGTGAGTACCCAAGGTCTGGGCAACAGGAGGGGAAAGATCTCCCTCAAGAAAAGTCATGCTAACAAAACAGACCCACTCCTAAATCACTACTGCAGCCTAAAAAGACTTCTAAGAACCAGAACACCAAAGAGTACACATGACAATTCCACTGCCTTGCCTCCTTTTTGGTCTGGTCTTAACATTTATGTATGCACCCAAGCCTACAGGGGCTATTGGGATCATCCCAAAGCACAGACCCACCCAATGCTGGAACAAAGCATCCCGGCTCATGGGAATACAGATGAATAACCTGAATAATCCATAGAACACTAACATGGAAAAACAAAAGCTGAACAACAACCAGAAAAGCAGCAAAGTAACAGGATAAATTACTATGTAATATAAACACATCCATAAATTACAGGGATTATGTTTCTTAAATTATTACTTCATGGCTGATCTATTCCTGCATTAGAAACCGTATTTTATAATCTATATGAACTGTACTGACTTACAGATATTACCTTTTCTAATTCCCTATGTGAACACTGGAATGCTGATCCAGATGACACAGCTGGTTAACGTAAGTATTGTATTTGCAGATTTCCAAGAAAACTGTCAGGATGACTTGGGAGAAAAGATGTTTGGTTTATTATTTATGAGAAACACCAGCTTTCCAGTGCCAGCTAATTCACTTAAGATGCTGTATGAATGTGCTATGTTCAGCTGAGCAAGGGATTTCCAGGTTTGCACATTATGGCTTTGGCAGCTAATAGTGCTGCAGAAGGGTTTTTTCTTCTTTTTCCCCTTTTCTTTCATGCAAGTTAGCTAAATCCCTGAGCGGCTTCTTGTGCCCTAAAATACAATTCTGCAGGTTTCAAGGCAAATTTGTTTTCTTTCAAATCATATTAGTTCTCTCCTGAACATAAACCCAAGAATATATAACTGCTTGGAAATGCCCAGATCACACTGCTGGATGTGTGTGGTCTATCCTGCATGGCAAGACCTGCGAGGAACCAGATGATGGGAGACACGGTGAGAGATGAGGAGGAGAAAGAGGATGGGGGGGAGATGAAGGCAGCAGAAGAAGAGATGGGTTTGCAGTGCAAGTGACTGCATGGAAACACTTTAAACCAGATCAGATAGCGGCACAGCTGAGGTGAGGGCAACCTTGCCTGTGCTGTCTGACAATGGGAAAAGAGCAGGCCTGGAAAGTAAGAAGTGACATTTACTTGTGTCGAACACAGCAGAAGGGTGACCCATGAGTGTATTATTAATACCCAATGGCAGACAAGTAATTAGTAACAACATTAATGATGATAAATGTTGGTATTTTCAGCCCATCAAGATTTTCTGCTGTGTAAAGGATAAATGCACGTGTCAAAAATTGGAGGGGTTTGGGCTCTTTGCTCCTCTGTCTCCACTGAAAAAGCCAAGCACTGGCTTTTATTTCTCTCCACTAAGACCTTTCTTATTTGAAAAGACAAAGGCTGATTGAGAAGCAATGATCTAATACCTCCCAGCAGTCTTTATGTTCAAGATAAAAAAAAAAAAAGAAAATAGAAGAACAAGGAAAAATACCTTCATTCCCAAAGGCAAGCTGACTTCTCTTCATATTTTATTCATTGTATGGCACTCAGGAACACCACTTCTGGCTTCACCTTGGGCTGTTGGGGTGGTACAGCTCCTGTTAGCAGGGACCCACAGCAGCCAGCCCGGGCTGCCTGGGCTTGGGTGGCAGCTCCCCCCAGCCCCACGCTGGTGGCTGCAGGCCAGCATAAGGAGAGATCAGAGGTGGAGACGCTGCTGTTACAAACCAAAGAGATGAACTGAAGGCAACACTTTGCCCTTCCAATGTGGAGGGATGGGGTGGATGCCATAGGGCTACAGGCTGGCGGCTCCTCCATGTTCCTGCAGATGAAGATGCAGCCGGAGCCGCCGGACCCGGTGCAGAAGA
>JBCJKH010057685.1:0-24959 GCA_039877255.1 Loriculus beryllinus
AGGGACACCTGGGGAGGCAGACTTCTGCCAAGCTGAGGGCTTGTGCCCTGTGGGCAGCCAGCCCTCTCGTACAGGCAGCTGACTTCAGCTTTGCCTAATCTGGTTGATCAGTTACTACGGAGTTAAAAAAAATCCACCAGTCCTTGTGCTCCCTTGAGCTGAAATTTTGCCTGGCTTTTAACTGCAGTAATAGCAAGCTTTATAGCCTCAGTGCTCCCACTATGCAGCAGCGATGGAGCAGCGCAGCAGCCTGAACCGTTATTCCAAAAGCACGCCTAGCAAGTTCCCCAGGTCTTTTATAGCCCTTATTTTGCTAATGGAAAGTTAATCATTGGCTTGAAACTGTGCAAAAATGTAAAGGGAAAGAATCACAAGATCACAGGAAGAACCCTAATGTGTTTCCTACTACGTCCCCTTCATTTGCCTCTGCAGTTCACAGCTCTAAATACCTGGGGGTGAAATGTGTCTGAGCATTTCAACACCTAGCAAATATTAACTACCTCAGAGCAGGCTCGAACAAGCAGGATGAGGGGGGGTGCCTTTGTGCTGCAGCCTGCAAAGTCGGGAACACAAGGTCTGTGGAAATAGCCACTTTTATATTCTGCCCTTCACGTCTGTAATCCTGTGGAAGACCAGCATGAGACGGAGTAATGCCACAAAAGCACTCACAACACCTAAGGACCCTTCAGTGCTTGACAAACATTACTTCATTAAGCTTTCTGATGCCCTTCCAAGGTAGTTCTGGCATTGTTATTCCTTCCTGCTTTCAGAAATAGGGAAATCTGGGATCCTCAGTGAGCAACACGGAGCCAACTGACTTGTGACATCCATCTCTGACTTCTGACCTGCAAGTTTAGAGGAGCCCACCTTCATCCTCTAGCTAAGAAAGCTAAAGATGCTGCTAGCTGAGCTGTTTGTAAAAAAAAAGGGGGGGAGGGGAAGAAAAGAGCATGTGTTCAATAACACTGAACACTTTTCTCTCTGAAGTCTACTTTTCCTGCTCAGAAGCAATATTGTGTCGATTGCCCTTCAGAAGCAAACACAATAACGCGAATGGCAACTCCTATGTGAGGAAGCTCAACAGGCAGGATTACTTACAGGTATGCTCTTTATTATTTCCTTTTGGTCCTTCCCACAGGAACAGTGGCTCAGATGGATTTCATCAATATGTACTGATTTTAGTGACCTGTTTGGTCAAAGGAAATATGAAAACAAATCTGCAAAGACTTGAAATGTCTTTTCTGGCGGACCAATGGAGCTAGACCTGTGGATCACATATGATAATGCTTTTGTCTTGCAGTAAAAAGCAAAGTCTCTTTTTTTTCCAAGCAGTATTTTCTAACCAGGAATGATATGCAGCTGGCTAAAAATACATATGGCAAAGAGAGAGAAAAATAAAATTCTGGTGTTTATACAGAATGAGCAAGTGGAGAGTGTAGAATGGCTACACGCCTGTTGATAATTTATCTGTGACGTTATGGGCTTTTGGGGTGTTTTTAGAGAATATAATCTGGCCACCCATAGAGAACAAACTCAAACCATGGCAGGCGGGCTTGTTTGCCTCACAGCAATGCAGCTGCGCTCTTTAAGGAGCAGCATCCCACAGGAGTATAGCCTACAAAGCAAAACAGGCTGGTCTTTTTCTTTCCTCAGATTTGCACCGCTTGAACAAGTAGGGGGAAGAACAATACAGGAAGAAGAAAGTGTGCTAGAGACATGGTACTGCACACTGCTCTTCAACATCCAGAGCCATGGGTCGGTGTATGACAGGCTGCAGGTGGTGATGCTCCGGCCTACAGCATCGCTGTGCCATCATTGCAGCCCCTGTTTGTAGTCATATCCCTGCCCGCAACTTTCTTTGGTACGTGTCCAGTGAGATGTTTGTAAGTGACACAGCACAGCCTCTGTGGCTTTGCCTTTGCTCCTTCAGGCAACCAGTTTTCTATCTACAACAACATACAATATGGAAGAGTCGTTTCAGTATGTTTGCATTTCTGCTTGCTTGCTTTACTGATTTAGTATAAATTACACTGATTTCTAGCAAACCCAAATGCTTACAAGATTAATGAGGCAAGAAAAGAGCACTATATATAAATGCCAGGGAGCAACCTGTGCTTCTGCCATTTATGGTTGTATTTCACTGTATTATGAAAGCTCCCGTTGAGGTACAAATTTATCCTTGCTGTACAAGTTTTAAGACCCTAATAAACATAAGATTGAATACAGTGGCCAACAACTAGACACTTAAACAAACTGAAATGAGGCACATACATACTCTCAAAAGAGTAATTATCTACTCTGTGCTGCTGTGCTCCTGTCTCTGGTGAATCATGCAAGGTGGCATGAGAGCAATTGTCTTACTCTCCTGCTGGATTTCATGGCAGCCTCCCCAGATAAGACTTCAAAGAAACAATTAATGGGAAGCTTATCCCTATGAAGGCTTTATTTGCTGCGAGCACCAGGCTTTGTCACTGTTTTAAGTCAACGGAGCCTCTTCCGGGTCATGATGCTGTGGTTATGGTGCAGGCATGCAGGCGCACAGGCCACTGCCCGTGTCCTGAGCCAGACAGAGTGGAGCCAGCTGCAGTTCAGAAGCTGCATTAACTTGGATCACAGCCCTATAAAGTACCTGATTTGTTGGCCAGCTGTTTTGCAGGATCACAACTGTGGTCTAAGGATTTGAAGGTAGTTCCTTGTACTTTAGTGCTCTGTGTGCCTCTGCTACAATTGCTCCTGGAGAACATAAGCATCTTTCTGCAACACATCTTCTGTTGCTCAAGCTCTGATGAAGACAGATGTCTACAGTCCATTCTGCCTGTACAAAACATTGATAAACACATTAAGTACCTACTGGTTCATTCCTGTAGGTAGCAGCCCGCTCCTGCTAGGTGACCCCCTGACCAACACTGCATAACATACTCTTTCCATAGGTCATGAATCAGACCTATATTAAGGGAGCTTTCATCTTGGACCTAAACAGTAAATGACTTCTCTCATTTCTAAGAGCAATACAAAATCAGGATTATGACTCCAGAAACCATTTCTCTGACTGAGACATACCAAAACCTACAAGTGGTACAAATCCACACCACTCTCTTGCAAGGACTCGCTAAGAAGTAGGCAGCCCAGTTGTGCTGGCCCTGGGTTACATGACCAGCCAAGAATGGGAAAATACCTCTTGGTTCATAGCTTTAGCTCTTGGTTTTCTTTCAGCTGCTGCGGTGCTGGCTAAAGAAGCTCCTGTCTTTCACGTGCTATGAGTGCCACCTCTAACCACCAGTGCAGGGCATTAGGTGGGTCCTCTTGAACCTCTTTCCATCCAAAGGAGCTGAAGTATCAAGAACTGCTGAGCAGAGTGGTCAGCTGGTTGCAACTGAGAAACAGTGAGAAGCTACTGCTCTGGGAGGGCTGTAGCCTTTGGCATTGGAGAACACATCTGTGATGGGAGATCCCAAGCTATGTGGATGCACAAGATACAGATGGTGTTTATGGGACTGTGGTTTTCAGCTGAGAAATGCACCAGGCCCAAGGTAGCTCTTTGCACTCTGCTTCACTGTTGGCAAAAAGATTCTTGGATCAAGCAAGACTTGGACCTAAAGAAACCTGGTCTGACAAACCATAGCTACTTTTTAATTATGTCCTCCTCATCCCAGCTTCCTAGAGGTTTTTTGCCTTCTGTTTTATGATAAAGTGTCAACATTACTGCACAGTAGGTGCACCTACCTTTGAATTTAAGTTTTTCTTATCTCATAATTACATCCCAGAGGAAATGGTGAGCATACTAGAGGCAAACACAAGAGCACAGTCACTCTTACAGGTCTGCCATGTGCTCTGGCAGAAAGAGGCCTCTGTGGGTGCTCAATCACCCCAGAGCCCAAATTGTCCCTCTGATCTGATCACAGCTTCCAGCCCCCCTGCTTGAAGGCACCTGACCATATTTCTGGCACACACAACAAGCCCAGGGGGAGACCGGGGCTTTACGCTGAGACTAGGTAGTTATGGTACACAGATAGATGAGCTGCTCAAATGCTCCCAGAGGTTTCCTGCAGATGTTTTGCTAATGTCTGACCTGCTGCCTGGGTTCAGACAGGAGGAAATGATTGCAAACGCAGGTGGTGGTGCTGAATCAGCCTTCCTTGGATTTAGATCATGAGAGGAAATGTTCAGCTCTTCCAGCAGATCTATGCCCAGGTGTCCTTCTGAAGTAGAGAACCATTAATTGCTCAACTAGAGAGGTGTTAATTGCTATGTTGTTACAGCTGCAGCTGACTATTTCAGCCTGTAGTCGAACTGTCCCATGGTGCCTTCTGCCCCTAAGATGGTTTTTAGGGTCTGTGGAGATTGTTACAATACAGAAACCTTTTCCATGGCAAAAAAAAGAAAAACAAACCATCACAACTACCAGCAGGACAGAAAGGAAGCAAATGTCCATTCAGGTTTGCTGATTTGATTTGGCATGAGGCAGTTAGCCAGCCAGAAGGTAGGTGCACCACAGTGGAGTGAGCTGCACAGATGTCTTGTGAGTCTGTACCATAGCTTAAAGGATACATCTCTCAGCTTTCTCAGCTATTTTTTAGCCTTGTTGTTTAAAGATTCTTACAGTAATGGGCTGTTATGAGGTTGAACACATGCATAGGGGTTGCTGCTTGGTCCCGCAGTCCCAGTGTCCTCTGGGACAAGGCTGCCAGTGTCCTGGCTGCCAAGTAACCTGCAAGTTCTGCTTTTGGTATGTTTTCCTTTCCCCTCCACTGTGACTGGAAAGCTGTAATGAGCAGTGCATATCTGAAGTGTTCATTTTGGCCTAATGGTTTCTTAATCCTTAGCAGGCGGGGAGTAGGGGTGACATGCTGATGTTATATGAGGAGCAGACAGCTCTGTCCTCAATACCTCAAGGTGCTCTAAATTAATGCTGATAAATCTGGCAGCCTATGTTAATCCTCTACTAAATGCATGAAAACTGATTAATAAAACAAAGCTGCAAGCTCCAGCAGCTCCTGCATTCAGGTCACTGACCCTATTTTAAGAAGCAGAGTTTTGTGCTTGTGCGTGGCTCCTATTCCTGAGGTGGGGAGGCAGAAGTGACAACCAGAGCTACGTACTGGTCTCTGGTGTGGCATGGCTTATCCCAGATTCTTGTCCCCTGTATTTGACATTACATATCCTTTTTACTAAATCCTTCACTCATGTCTTAATTAATGTTTCCTGATGTTTCGTACTAATGTTCTCATTATTTAGTAGTGACAAAAGAATATATTTTGTTTCCAGGAGAGCAAAAGCGTTATTTTCTAACTGTGTTTATCTCACTTGGAGTTTATTCTAAATGCACTGCTATTAAGACTGCATAAATTTAAGCCAGGAGTGGTTTATTGCATGCTTAAAGTGTATCTCTAATTCGTTTGTACTTGTGATTTGGGCAGGAGGTAAAATGCATGTTACTTCTGGATATAATCCAAGGGCTTAGCTCTATCTAGTTCAGCAGAAGCTAATGAAATATTACAGTCCAAGGAGCAGAGACCTCTGCCTTAAGGGAACTGCCCTCAATGTGAAGGCAATGGGAGTTCTTTCATTAATGCTTTCAGGGTGTCAGACTTGAGAGGCAGGGGTGGCAGTGTCTCGCTGCTGCTGCTGTGGTCTTACTCCCACAGAAGAGTGAGGAAATAATAAATAGCTGTAGGTTTGCTGTATTGCAAGGCCAGCATGTTCATCACATACCCCTTAGGAACTATCCTCATGTTTGACTGCATTGCTGTGATTAAGCTGCAAAGAATTCTGAGATACCACCAACGTCAGTGCTGGGATTTGCCTTTATCCTTTTAAAAGTCTGCTGTTATCACCATGTTCTTTCCCAGGACAAATTTGGTCAAAAGATTGCAGGCTGCTGTCTCATCACAAGCCATTCAAGTTTGTAACCCATCAACATTGGCTCCCTTGATCCACCCCTTGGCGCTTGCCTGTGCCTATCTCGGGGTCAACTGGAGCTTGGGAGCAGATGTGGCACAAAGGACTCTCTATGGGTTAAATGCAGGAATTTGCTGGCCAGAACTGAGCTGCAATTTGGATTCTCTGCAAAGCCCTCTGAGTACAAAGCCCCACACCAACGGCTAATGCTCACTGCTCACTCCTGCTGCAGATTGAAGGGTACATTTGCAAAGCACAGAAAGCATTCATCTCCTATGCAGCTTATAGACACCACTTAGCATCCTGGGCTTTAACTTCCATGAGCATTCTTGCTTCAGTGCAAAACCTGTGACAGAAAATTGGATTTCACTGAAGTCTGAGGTGTTCAAAACACTCATTGCTTCTGTCTCACTTGAAAAACAGCTCTCTCTCAGCCCCAAGATATATTATTATCCTTCCCCTGTCACTTCCCCCAAGTTCAGCTACAATAGGAATAAAATTCAGTGGAAGTTGCAAGCACCAGATCATCTTTGTCAAAGATGGCAACAAATCATTATGGAGCAAGTTATATTTAATCAGAGTTTTTCAGAGACTCACAGGCTGGCTTTTCTGCCCCTCTTCTCTCTCTAAAGTAAAATGAAGCTAATTTCAAATCTGGATGAGTTTTTACTTAATCTAGTTTTGACAGGGCAGCCTGAGCTAAAGCAAAGCCATGCTGGTCCTTTGCTCAGACACAGGAAATTGAGAAACCCAAGGGGCCTGCAAGGGAGGGAGGACATCTCAATCCTATGCTGCATAGAGCTTGTACCACAATCTCCTTGGGCGCTGCAAATTTCACTCTGTGCTGCTGTTCATAGGGACCAGTGCGCAGCCAATTGAGAAAGCTGTGGTGCATCTCGTGTTGCTCTGTCAGAAGTAAAATCTAAATTAAGATGGAGGAGGTGGTGGGTTTCTAGCTGAGGAGAGGAACGTAACCAGCAAGGCTCTGTAGAAGGATTGTAGGACTTGCCAGACGCTTCTTTTTTAAACCTAGAAAATCTGAAAAGCAAATTAATGTGCTCTTTGAGTCATTCTGTGAAACCTGTAGCAAGCTGTGAAATTTTACTCAACGGCTAAACTTCTGTGTAAGTTGTTTTGGGTTATTTTTTCCCATAGAGAGAGGGCGGAAAAGAGAGTGCAGGAAGCTACGAACTGGGAAGGGCTAATGCTGAAAGAGGAAATCTCTGCCAGAGTTGCGTTTCAGTGGAAAATGATGAATTTTTCATCATTTCAGCGATGCATTTCAGTGGAAAATGAGGAAAAGTTTCAGGCCCAGAAAGTTTAAGGGGGTGGGGGCATATGATGCAGCAGTTTTACATTGGGAAGCTATGTGGGCTGATGAAGGTCGTCATACAGTACTAACACCTGGTACAAGGGGTACAGTGACAAGGACATACAACTCTGTGTGTGTGCTGCATCGTCTGGGAAAACCAGGACGGTGAAGAAAGGAGCTCTGGGTAGAGAAAAATTAACTGATTCATGAGTGGGTTTTCTCTGGTTTATGCTATTTTAGATCAAATCGCCACTATGATATTTGGGCTATTTTATCAGATTAAAATTTTGCATGTCATGGTAAGACTTTTGCTAGCATGAGAAATCAAGGGGCATGGCACTGAGTCCCAGTGAAGGATCTCCTGTGTTTTCCTGGGATACCAAAATAGGGACCAGAACTAGCCCCCAGTCGTTTGCTGGTTCCTTACATCCTCTGTGTCTTTACATCCTCCTTCGCTTTCAGGAAACCATGCTTACCTGAGGCCGCTCAAGGTAGAGTTCTCTCAACTGACAAGCTGCCTTCATTTTGTGATTTCTTTCCTTCCCCCAAATCCTTCTTCCACTTCAAATTCACCGCAGGACCAAAGAAACCTCATGTTCTTCACAAACACTTTGTGTGCTTGTTTTGGGGCTAGCACTGACAAGTCTGCATCTTCAAATTTTCTCATGGGGCCTGGATGCTATTGTAGGGGAATCTGTGTTACTCAGGCTCCAAAATACCCACCCCCAGACCTCCATGTCTTTTTAGGAAATAAAATAGCTTTCAGGAAAAAAAAATACTCTTTGCTACTGAAGAGACAAAGTCACATCATCTGTGCCCAGGGAAAATTTGTCCTCTCAGATCAGCATGCCAGATTGCATCTCACATTGGGAGCAGCTCAAACACATGGGAGCAGGGTGGGGAACTCTTCCATGCAGCGCACATATAACCCTAAAATGCTGGTGTTAGTGTGGCAAGCCAGTAATTGAACCCTTGACGTTTAAGCTGAGTGAGAATTCAGCAACCCTAGCAACTATTTGAAATGTTTGAGCTGGTCAGATTAATCTGGTATTTCAGCCTCCAGAGCCCCAAGTTCATGAATGGGTTTTCTAGTACTCATTATGTCCTATACTGACTGAGCACAGCAAATACACAAAGCCCAGCTATTTTGCTATGACAGTGCCACAGATGTCTGAGATGAAGCAAGACTTGTTCCATATTTTTATGTAAGTAAAATCCAATTCTAGTTTAAAACAAAACAAATAACAAATAATAAAAAACAAACAAAAAGAGCAAGGGCTGGAGAATGCCTCTGTTCTTTTTCTTTCTCTTGTTTGTTCCATTATACTTCTAACTCTGCTTTCCTCCCTTCTTCCATGACATCAACAGGAGTCCAGATCCTATCTCAGGGGCACAGCAGATCTTTCCTAGCATGATACAGAAACATAGTATTGCAGAATTCTTTAAGCCAGATGAAACTGTTTCAGTTTTAACTAAATCTGAGGAATAATGCTGCTCAGTTAACATAAGAAACCTTTTTTACTACCAATAGCATTGTCCCTTTCTTGTACATCATTGTAGTATTTCTGTGCTGTGCGTGAGTCTCACCCTTACATATGGAAAAAAGGAATTCTTGTAGTAAAAAATGTACTCTATTCCACTTGCATCCTTTAACTTGCTGTAGTAAAAAGTATTAATGTCATGAACATTATATATTGTGGAGTTCAGCCACGTGAGTGGAGGTAATTTGGTCCAGTATACTGACAGCCACGCTAGAGGCTGCTGAGAACCTGAGGGTTAAAGGGTGCTTTTCCTCCAACACCTCTTCTGGAAGGGCCTTCATGTTACACAGGGGCTAGAAAGGAGAAGGGCTATCCTGTGTAGTTTCATGAGAACCCTAACCCTTTCCCAGGGGTGTGGGAAGAATACATACCTACATTTTGGGCACTGCCAATGTAGCATGAAACCATTGATTGCTGTTTGCCTCACATCAGGACTGTGAACCAGGGTGGCTAAAAGATGGTCGTGCAGCCTTGTCTGCTGCCTTTCCTGTGGGAAAAGTAGTGTTTGCTAGGATGGCAGCAAGGGGAGGGAATACCTTCAAGCCTTGCATCTAAATCACTTCAGACTTCAGCTTTAATCACCCCTTCAAGGGTCTAAGTAGGAAGTTAAAACAGCTGGAGCCACAGTTCCAGTGGTGTTCCTGAAGGTGATTAGTCTCTCATTTGCAGAACTTTTTAAAGTGCCTATGCATATCCTGTGATAATTCAAAAATGTAGCCATGGTGTCCATTACAGACAGAGGAAAACACACATCTTCTTCCAAAAACTCAGCTGAGCCTGAAATCAGAGCAACCAATGCAACAAGGTTCGCATTTGACGGGGAAAAAAAGGCATAATTATTGCAAGAAAATACTGCCTTGGTATCACTCTCTTCTGCTGGGAAACTCAGCATGTGAAAGGCCCTGGAGCCACTCCTGTGCAGAGGAGTTGCTGCCATGCTGATGAGTTATGGCTTGTGGGGAAACAAGTCCAAGAAAGAAGTCTTCAAATGACCTTGAGTCTTGGGTTGAGAAAAACAAAAGCAGCCTCAGGTGTTTCTGTGGAAAAAAAGAAAGGATGGAAATGCAGTTATAGAGAGGGTGGGAGCTGGGGGAAACGAGAGCTATGAAATGCATTTATTTCAATCTTGTGCAGTACCGCAGCATATCGAAGCACTTCACTGAAAATCAGGAGAGATGGATTTTGACACAAATGTGTCTTCCGAATCAGCTAGATGCACGTCTCCCTGCCAAGATTATTCATAGGTGAACTTTGAGAAGTGCTAGCCTCATCAAAATGAAAAAAACAGATCACTTCTTCCCATCTGAGACAAGCTAAGCTCTGAAGGAATATATATTGTTAGGTGCAGGAATATGAACCTTGATGAGCACATAGGGCTGGGCAGACCTCTGGAGATCAGCTAGTGATTTTCTTTTTATCTGGTAGCCTGAGTATCTCTGCAAGGAAAATATAATTTTGTGTTACCGAAATATAATAAATATCTCATTTCTTCTTATTTGACACAGCCCCGAACTTTACCAGCTACTGCTGCAAAAACCCCAGTGTTCATAACTGAGAATATAAATGGAATATGAGGTGCCATAATCCCTCAGCACACTCAGCTTTTCTTGCATGCAGTGCAGGAGGCTTATCTGGAGTAGAGGCAGAACCTCTCTTCTAGTACCACCAGGTTCCATCGTGCTGTTGTAAAGCTGAATTATCTGAAATGAACAAACTACCTGTTCCTAGCAGTGTCAGGCAGCTTTCACCTTGTTATTCTTTCTGTTCCAGGTTTCCAAATGGGTAATTTCTTAGGTGCTACCACCAAACATAGTCACTGGTCAAAAGTGTTGCGCCACTCAAGTGGCACAGAGAGCTGTGTTAGTGGTGCGAAGGAAGATGAGAGAGGAAATGGGGAGGTGGAGATCAAATCAGGCTCTTGAGCACCATCAACAACTATTCTGGCCTGGAGGAATTGCCACCTAGATAAAAGGAAAATGTGCTCTATCTTCACCTTTCTGCTATGTCGTGTTGTTGGCAAGATTTGTGTCTGTCTGCATTTACAGTGGTTTATGTTTCTGTGGAAGGATTATAATAGAGAAACATGAGGAAATAGAGGATTTCCTTTTAGAAATTAGTCCTCAGATTAACAAATGAATAAAACTGAAAATTATTTAGGTAGATTTTCAGTATGCAAAATCCCATTTTTTCCTCACAAAAATGCTACGTAGCATTCCCTGAATACTTAAATTTGATTCAAAACCCACAAAATTGTGCTGTGATGTGATGCAGAAGAAGGTTTTTAACTTTCTTTGCTCTGATGCCCACACCCAGAGTGGACCCATAAGTAGCTAACATTTACACAAACAGTTGAGCTTCTTGACTAGCTGTTGCACATTGAGCAAGCTCTGACCTCCAGCAAGGCTATCCTGGCCCTCTAGCACATATCCTCCCAGTCAAGCCTGGACACTAGGTCTGAAGCTTAGGAAACACTTCAGGCTCTTTCACCAAACCTAAAGAACAGCCATGTTAGTTTTGGTACCAGCAAACCTCTGTTTCTTTCAAAACCCCGTCTAGGAGCAATACCCCACAGCTTCTGCCTCTGCTGATGCTCATGGTGAAAAGAAAAACATCTTTCTGTTGACATCAGTGAGGCAAGGAGTGGGCCCAGCTTCATTCACACCCACACAGTATGTTTAATTAGAAACTATTTTCCTCTAGGAGCAGGCATTTGAATTTCTTGAGATGTTGCAGAGAGCTTCAAGAAGGAGTTGCCAAGGAGTGGGGGAGTTTCAGGTAGGAGGAGGCAAATAACAGTTGGAAAAAAGAAATAAAAATTAGGGTTTTGGATCAGGGTGATTTTGTAATGATCCACAGTCAGAGGCTGTTTGCATCCTCTTCATATTTTTCAGAGGAGTTTTCTATCCCTTCAGGGTAAATTTGACCATAATCTTGCTAAATCTATTTTCTAACTGGAGTTAACATAGAGAGGATTGTGCTGTGTCAGGGAAGATATCACAGCCATACTATCTGCCTTGTGTTTGTTTTCCTGTAGATGTCCTCTCTAGCCTTCCATGGACTTTTTCCATTGTGTGCTTTCAGTCCTCTTCCCAGGAAAATAGATGTTTATTAGTATTGTAAAGAGAAGGTTTGCACTCAACTTAATTAGCAGACTCTGTGTCCATAGCCTGCTTGCTGCTTGACCGTCGGGATTTATGAAGGAACCATTAACTGCTTGCCTTGTATGTGCAGTTAGATAGAACTACGGTAGGTTACAGCCTACGTGTGACAATTTAATGGCAGTGGCAAAACACAGCTGAAGTCAGAAATTTCATGAGAGCTGTCCTACTTCATGCCATAATGACATGCTTGCCTTTGTAAATACCCTCTTGGCTGGCGTGATGTGCAAAACACAGAACTGGGAGGTGAAAGCCAGTCTCTGACCACAGGGAGGTCCTGTGCTTTAATAAAAAGCCCCACCTTATTGCAGCCAACAGTATCCAATCTCTCCATATGTGGAGGCTGCTATTCAGATGACCCTGGAGACGAAGTCTTTTGAAAGCAGCTAGTAATTTTTTGAGAAGTGCGAACACAGAGTGAAGTGTTTCTTAGGCTGCTCCTTTCCTCTGAGACACATAAAAGAGAAATTGCATTTGGCCTTCCAAAGAAACCATACATCCTGCCATGTCCATCACAGGTGGTAGAGCACAGGAGGGATCAGGAGTGCTGACCAAGTGCAACCGCTGCTCTTGGTTAAAGGTGCAAGAGGGACTTGCTGGGCGTTAATAACAGTTTCAAGCCTTCCCATTAGACTTCAGAGCAGATAAAGACAGGCACTCATGTGTGCATAACCATCCCATGGAGAAGGCTGGGAAGTTTTAGCATTTTCTGAAATCAGGTGATAGGTGTGACAGGAGGAGCTGGTTTCCTGGTAGACTGGGGCTGCCCAGAGATGCTCTCTGATGGCAGCAGTGGAGAACCTGGGGAGATAATGAAAAGAGGGAGACATGCAGTGACTCCCTGAAACATCCAGTGCCCACTGCTTTATTGGATTCTGGAGCAGTCCTTCCTTCTGCTGCTTAATTCATTCTGATTACTTGATAGCTGACTAAATTGAGTAAAGCTGTCACTACTAGCAGGGAAGATTAAGATATGCTGCACTACTTCTGCTTATTTTCCTTTCAATTTGAAGAATAATGCAGTGCCGAGGCACAGTGGTGCTATGCCTACACTACAGCCCCCTGCTTTGCTGTGGCAGTCTCTTGGCTCTGCTCAGCCGAGTGAAGAGGAGGAATGAGTGGGGTGACACACGGAGCATCTCTGTCCCAGGGGACAGGATGTTCAAACAAGCTGCTGTAGGCAATGCACTGTGTGCAGCTCGTAAAGTGGAAAAATACAGCTTCAGACTCCAGGGTAGAGGTTACCTTAGGAAAGATAATGGTGTTATTTAGCCTCAAGACACTACCTGCGAGATGTTCAATAAGACCAGTGCAGATCTGGGGGAATGGGATGTCACTGGGGATGTCTGGAAGAACCAGAGAGGATCTTAAGGAGTGTGAATATTTTAAGGGAAAGATGTTCACCTGAAGGCAAATAAAAAGTACAAAATCTTAATTTTATAAAGGAGGGACTGAGCTGGTACCATGTCATTCCACTGTCTGCAATCTGTTTAGCCCTCTTGTGCTTGACATTATGGTTCTGATTATGAAAAAATGTTAATCTGTTACTGAATACTTTAACAGCTGAGTAGCAGTTGCTAGGCTCTTGCAGTCCTGTCATTTGCTTTATTTGCTGTCATTTGTTTTATTTGCTGTCATTGGTTAGGAATTTCACGCCGAAATGTATTTCTTGCACCATCAAACTTTTAGGAAGGAAGAGTTTTGTTTTTCCCAGAAAGGAAAATGTAAAGGAAATTTTTAATTTGCCATAGGGTTAGCACAGACTGAGATCTTTCTGTTTGTAGCACAAAACCAAAATACTGTATTTTGAGTGAGTTCAGCACTGACCTGTACCACCCCCAAAATGCTTTCTGAGTGGTGCACGTTGTGTGCCCCAATTTCCCCCTACTGCAGTCCCCAAACTGTGCTGTACCTGCCCATCTTGACAGAAAATGGTGCACACAGCAGGCTGGTTTATCTGTATCCTGCAGTCCCCTGAGTGCCCTTGTTTTCTGGGGGGCCTAGGCAGCCTCCTGGTGAGAGCTAACCTGCCATATATTTCCTTATTTGAAACCTTAAGCTGCACTGTAGGAAATGTATTTCACATGGGAAGCCACACGGTGTGAAAGGGTACAGAGAAAATGGAAACCACAACTCGGGGAGGCTCTGTTAGGTCATGCAGAAATATGATTTCACTTTGAAGGTAGCCAAGGTGACATGTTTTGGTTTGCCTCAACATACACAACTGAAACATTTTGTTTCAGTCAAAATTAACATGTTGGGAAAAATGACAACTTTGCGTTAGAATTTGTATTTTAAAGTAATTTTGATCAAATATATGGAAATTTCCCTTTGCATAGGAATTCAGGTTTTACTCAGGTGTGACTGTAATTATTGATGATTAGTTTGAGAGACTACATTCTGACAATTGCTACTTTTCTGTATCAGTGCTAATTACAGTATGTTTTACAAACAGTAGCAAGCTCACTGTCAAGGAGATAATTTTTAAATGAGGAGAGATTGTTTAGTGCTATTTTCTGGCTGAGAACAGCAACCAGCATGAGAAATAACTGTGGTTTTCTGTCCTGCTCTAATGTTTTCTTCTGGTTTGACCCAGAATTGTTCCTTTCCTCCCAACAACTTATTAAACTGCATTTTTTTTGTTATGGTTTTGTATAGCTACTGCTTGTGAAAGGGCACTATCCCTCCATTACAGGGCTTTTGGCACAAGGGGAAGCTCAGTATGGTTGCAGCTTTAACATGTGACCATATTATAGTATGCATTTTGTCATAAGGAGGCTATTACAGATAGATTTTCTTTCACGATACAGTTAAAAATGTCCAGGTTTCAAAGAAACTAAAAAGTAGTGTTAAGGTGATCTGCTCAAATTGTGGCTTGAATAATGTTAATTTTCAAGATCACACCGCAAAGATCTACAGACTCTTGATTTTTAGGAACCATATAATAAAGGCTGTAGTAGCTCGTTTGCTGTAGGAGTGAGTTATGTGTCCCCTGCTGTGGCAGGCTGTGATTAGAGGGAGCTGAGTTTCCTCCTCACACAACCAAGACATCAGATAAAAAGCAGTGCTTCTCCTGTGGAGCGATCTGGTTACTTGCTGTGTAGTATGTTCATGACTAAGTAACCACTCCTGCTGATGCTGCAGTCCCAGGGGCAACCCAAAATGAAACCCCAGCCAGCAATCAATATGTGAATCAGTGTAGCTAATTTTCTTTTACTCTTTTTTATCTTTTTTTCTTTTGTGGAATGAAAACAAATAATTGGATGCTATGGACAGCTGCTTGATCCAAGGGCTATACTTTCTTCCTTCCAATATAGATAGCAATGAGTGCCTCTCCTTTTATTTTTTTTTTTTTTCTTCAAACAGTTATTGAGCAGCTCAGTGGGAAGCTCTGAATCCTTCATGCAGTGGTAGGGAATTTATTCTACTGGAAAACTTACTGTTCCTAAGGACTGGAAGTGTAACATTAAATATCACTAAAGCAGTGCTGTGATTTACCCCGACAATTGGAATAGTTAAGTTTTACCCTCCTGCTGATGAGCAAATTCATGCAGAGAAGATAAGGGGCCTGTCTAGGGTGTCTTTGGTAGGGAGCAAAGCTCCAGGGATAACCCTACTTTCCCAGAAGCAAGCACAAATAGCACTCTAAAGATATTAATAAAGAATGAGAAATTCCTCATTCTGGTGAGATTTACTTGATTTTATTACTGATACTTATTGTGAAAACGATTCAAAAGTTCACTGCTATTATGGGCAAGGAAAAAACCAGAAATGCCTCTAAACTGACTCAACATTTGGTTAAGACCAACCTGTCAGTTTCATAGGTTGTTATCAAGGGATTCTTAAACTGATTTATAGTCTTGGCTCCTTCAGTGCTTTGAGAACTGGAAAATTCACAAGTTGAAGTGTACTGATGAAGTTGGCCTGCTGAGTTATTGAACTTTGAGGAAGATAGCAATGGGAGAACATATTGTTTATCATCATCTCACTCAAGGAGTTATGAAGGGGGTTTTGTAACAGAAGACAAAATTACAAGTAGGAGTTTAAAATTAGGCATGAAAATGCAGTCATCCTCAAATAGATTATAAATATGCAAAATCCAGAGGTAATAACCACAGTGTAGGTTGGGCAGATTCTTCAATCTAAAGAAGTTAACATTGTTAGACTGATGAGGGTCCTTCAAAGTAAAATTTCTGAAAAAGTAGGGATGGGATAAGAAAGGAGGATGGCAGTAATGCTCAGAGAAAAAGGCCATTTAAGCAGCATTTATGTTTGCATATCAGATGAGGAATAGAAGATTCATGAGATGGAAATGACTCCTTTTATATGATTTTTCCAAATTCAGAAAACACAGATGAACACAGTAATTGTTCCATGCAAGCAGCAGAGAACAGATGTCAGCCAACTGTCCCAGCTAAGGAACCCAACAGTGTTATTTCCAAACCCAGAAGGAAATGAGAAAGTAAGTCTGAGCAGTAATGAGAAACTTGTATCTGGTAGTTAATTCTTTGAAATATTGCTCAGAAGTTTAGTTTTCCATAGATCAGTATCCCAGACATGAGAATTTCCAATCTATTTTGATTTCAGTGGCAGTGAGTTAGTCAACTGCAGGGATTTTGAAAATCGTCTGTCTGACAGAAGGTAGGTCTAATGATCATTGTATTCATATAGGATGTGGATAACTGTAAGAGAAAATGGGAGTATCTTGTGTCTTGGGTGAATGTCCTTCCGACTGACAATTACCAGCTCTGTGGTGTACCTCTTCCTTTCTTGAATTTCATGTAATTTCTGCTCTAGACCTCGGCAATGCTGCCAGTGAGAGTTTCATGAAAACCAATACGTTGCTGCAAAAAGGGTTGGGTTTGACTTGTTATACTTCTTTGACGAAAACAGTAGTTAGCAAATTCTCAAACCAGCTCTCATTTCAAATGTTAATGTCATTTTTCTGTAGAGGAAAAGCTTTCTGGAAGAAGGATTACATTTTTGTTTTACTGATGCTCTCCAAATGTGCATTTCCAGAGACAGACCGCTCCAAATGAAAATGCTTATTATGAGCCATCACAAGCTTTATCAGAGATTTTATTGGGCTGCCTCGATTCAGAGACATGTGGCAACTGCTGGTAGTGCTACACTGAAATTCAGACTTTGGCACAGCTGGACCTTAAGTTTAAAACTTTAACCACACATCTGAAACTAAGAAATAAAAGGCCTTGAGGACAAATCTCAACTATTTTTCTAAACATAGAGAAGGCAAGGAAATGAGCAACCCTGTACACTATTCTAACTCATACCCTAATGTACCGTTTGTATCTGGCACTAGGTGAAAGAGGATGCTTGCAGATGAGTTGCAAATATCAGAGTTACTGTGGGTAAATTCTCATGAGAGTTGTGAGCAGAGTTTCAAGCCATGAGCATCACTTCTTCTTCATCCATATTTAGCAGAGTCAAAGGGAAAGCATGCATTGCAAGATTTGGACATGTGGAGGAGATAGGGAAGACAGGAGAGTGTCTTTGCTGGTTCTCCAGCTTTCTCTTGCTCTCTGCTAGCTTTCAGCAAACTTGCTTTGCCCAAGTTCTCTTCATTTGAAAGCTGATTTCTTGCAATCATTTTGACTTGTTAGGAACAGGGTAGGACTTAAGCCTATAGACTTCTAAAAAGTAGTTCTTGTTATGAAATAGCTTTTATTCTGGCAGAAAACACTCAAGCTGATAATGAAAACAAACCTGAGAACATTGACTATATGGACATCCTGCAAGAACTTTGGTATGCAAGCGCTGTCACTCAGCTCTGTAATGATCGTGAACTACTGAGGAGAAAGGTGAGCACAAAGAAGGATGTTATTAAAGGCAGCAGTAAAGATTGCTCTGTACAGCTATCACAGGTGGAAACCTGTGTTAGCTTTTCACTGGGTTCTGCAGCAAGGCAGATGGGAGAGCAAAGGAAGTGCATCTCTATACAGTACATGGAAAGCCCACCACAACTTTTGGCGGATCTTGACATTTTGTTTTAAAAAACAAAACAAAACAAAAAAACCCCTCACACAACAAGCAACACATTAACTTGGTATCTTGTAATTTAGAGCACATTTAGAAAACAGCCCTAGCAGTTTCCTAAATTCAAAGTACCACCGTTTTTCATTATGGAGAATGTTTGGCTCATGGACACTGCTGCAGGTGCACTGTCAGGTATGAAGGTGCTAGTTATGTTAAGAACAGCCTGGGGAGAAATGGAAAGATGTTGTTGGGATCAGTACAGGTTTATGGGTAAATGTTGAATTTTTGAATGAAAAAACACAATGTTTTAGTTGCCTTTCCTCTTTCGGTTACATCCTCATCCTTAAATCTGTCTTTAATAATGGTGTCTCAGTATAACAGACAGTGAATAGGGGTTAATGGGCTTGGTGTTTTAGAATTGTAACGTGGAGATTGGATATATAAACATTAGTCAATATTAAAGGATAAATTGAAGACTTTTTAATTGCTTTGGGTTAAGTCACCAAGGGACACAACTAGTTGTTTAAACCTAATTTTTACATGGAGGCAGAAGTACAGACTGGATGGAGAGTGGAATAGATTAAAAATATTTAGATAAGATGGATGTACTCTAGTCAGCAGGGTCTGATGGAATTCACTCCAGAGTACTTAAGGCACTGGCTGAAGCAATCACTAAGCCATTAGTGATTATCTTTTAAGACCTCACAGAGGAGAGAGGAGGTCCCTGCAGAAAAGAGAAGGGCAAAACCAGCATAATATATTTTAAAGAGGGGAAGAGAAGGACCCGGGGAATTGCAGACCTGTCGATCTAACTTAGGTCCTTAAAAGATTCAGGAACAAATCATTAAACAATCAATTTGCAAGTAGCCAACTGATATGGTGAAGGGAGGGGGGGGGGGGAGGAGGGAAGTGAGGAGGAATAGAAAAGAAAAACATAGGCCTGTCAAGAACAGTTGATGTCAAATCAATCTAATTTCCTTCTTTGTCACTGCGGCATGTCTAGTGAATAAAGAGGAAGCAGCAAATGCAATAGTGCTTGAATTTTAGTAACACTTTCTGACACATATGACAGGCTAAAGAATATGGTATAGATATAATTACAATGGGGTAAGTGCGTAGCCTGCTGAAAAATAGCTCTGCAGCAACAGCTAGTGCGGGATCACTGTCAGGGAGGGTATTTCGAGTAGGTCATGCAAGACGGTTTGTCTTGTACCCAGTTCTATTAAGTAGCTTTTATTGACAACTGAACAGCAAGTGAACAAATCCAACCTGTGGATGACACAATTAGGAGGTGCTGTGAGTCCTAGAAGGTCAGGATCTGAATTTGAAACAATCTTCACAGCTTGGAGAAATTACTCCCAAATATTTAAATGAAATTCCATCAGGAACAGTCCAAAGTAGTGTGCTTGGAAAAGAGAGACATAGACACTTTGACGGTGGGGGGAGAAGGTGAGGGGGAATAACCAGGCAGCAGCATGTTTGTAAAAGATTTGAGGATTGCAGGGAACAATGAATTCAATGTTCTGGGTTATAGGAACAAGAGCATCATCTTTGGGGCACTGCCCACAATTATTTTCCTTTGTTGGCTTCACCTGTGACACCGCATGCATTGTGCCAGAGTGCCACCTTTTCCTGCAGATGAAGACAAAGCAAAGAAAATCCAGGGAAAAGTCAGAACGTAGAGCACCAGAAAGCACAAACTGTGAGGAGATGCTGAGAGAATTGGGTTTGTTCGTTTCAGAAAAGCAAAGGCTAAGAGAGTAACATGGCAGCAGATGTCCAGTGTAGAGGTGAGGCTGTGAATGAGAGAGTCAGCAGTTGTTCCCTTTGGTTGTGGAGAGGATAACAAGCAGAAATTATCTTAATTCAGCCCTTAATGTCAGGGTGAGAAGAGCTGACACAGTCATGCAAGGAGGCTCCTTGCTGTTTGGTTTTGAGTTTCTTAGTTTGTTTTCTTCCCCTTAAGACAAGTCAGACAGTGCCTGTTGGGAACCTCTGGCTCTGTGTCAGTGTGGGAACTCATGCCATGAGTTTCCTACAGCCACATATTTCTACTCAGGGATAAAAAGAAATAATGTAAAACTGTCTTTATTGCTTGAGCTTCCATTTTAACGTTGCTTTGACAATATGCCAGAAATTGTTTGATTTGATGGTCTTGCATTGCTCACCATGAAAATGTCAACATTTATTCTCTGTTACCATCCTCTGTATTGAAGATACTGCAGTATTTTAGTTCATAATAAGCCAGCTGGTCCATTACACATGCTCTCTTTATGAACATCAATTACTGCCTGCTTTAGACTCTCCTTCTTTCTCCATGGCAGCATCACTCCAAACCTTATTTAGTGGAAGATAAGAGACAAAACAGGCTTATATAAATATTAATTGAGAATGTTGTGAAAAGAGATTATCTGAGAATCTGTCCCTTGGAGAGAGCAGCAGAGCAGACTGTTGCATTAAAAACATCTTAATGCAGCTTTCCAGCAGAACACAGACACCCCTGAAATACTCTGTGTAATCAGATCTGGACATGGGCAAAAACCCAACGCTTTCTTGTTGTGTTGCTGTCAAGGGTGCAGCTCAGTAGTTAGGGTTCTGTTAGACCCTAACATCTCCCCAAAATCAACAGGCGCTATGGGCCCCAAACCCTAAATCCAGACCTGCTGTGCCAACACTGTTACCCTGCTGCCTTCTTAGGGGCATGTGGCTTAACCTACAAGTTGGTGACTATTTTTCCTAATACCACCACCTATTGCAACCCAGCCTATCCCTTCTTGAAATCATACATAGTCTACCCCATTGCTGCAAGAAGTCATTGATTATAGGGTGTGTTAGCAATGATCCCAGAGTTAATGTCTGCTGGTTTGTTAGAGAAGTGAACACCCTCAGCTTTGCTTTCAGCTATTAATTAACCAACCAGTCATTAACTGCTGCTAACAATTGATTTACAGGGAATTACTGCTTAAATAGCATGAGGTATTTAAGAGGAAAATAAATTAAAACAAAGAACTGCTGGATCCTTGGGCACAAAAAAGGACTCCTTGTAATATAGAGCATAGCTGCTACAGCACTGTAATTACAGAGTGATAAACAGTCATTTGGAAGTATGTTCCTTTCTAGAGACAATGACATTATGTCTCCTGGAAAGAGCCCCTTTGTCTGCACTAATTGAATGATCTGAAATGAATGATGTTATCAGAAACCTAACCAAGGCAACTAATGTTATATTTATGGGTTATCAAAAACGTTTAATCACAGCTGCGGTCTCTCCAAGATATGTCATGAACACTGCAGCATCCAAAAATATGATTGAGGGCCGGCACGGCACATTGTCTTAATTATAAAGGAGAATTACAAGTTCTTCCACTGATTCTGCCTCCTTCCACACTGGCAGAACAAATGAGACCTATTAACCTAAGTGCAAGCGAACACCGCCTCCTAATGACACTTTTCCCCTCTCTGTGGACAGAGAGTGAATGAGTGGTTGCATACTTTTTTTCCCTAGGACATAGTGACCTAAATCAAATCACAGAGCCTGCAACACCTGAAACCCCACTCACGGCCACTCCTGTTGAATCTGCTCAGGTTTATGCCAACATGGTCAGCGTGTAGATTGATCAAGAGGGCGTTCCTGAGCAGGTCAAGGTGCATTTGCCCTTTCCTGGGCAAATAAAGCCGTGTTTCACTGCCATCTCCTGGAGCCAATGGCTGTCTGCTCTGCTGCCGTTTAGGCCCTTTCGGTACCCCAGCACTAGCAAAAATGCATTTGTTATGAGAGCACAGGCAGAGGACCGCTGCTTTTTCAGACCTGAGGCTGTTGATTTCTCTTGCTGAGAGGCTCTGCAGGAGATGGCCAGAGAACAGATGGGAAGGTATCACTTTAAAAATAGATCCTGTGCTTCAGCTTCTGAGATCATTTACTTTCATTAGATATATGTCAGTTTTCCTCCCCACCTGCATTTCTGGGAACTGTTTTCTTGTAAACACGCTGGCAAAAGTATGACCCAGGTCAGGTGGAGAGCAGTGCCCATAGGAGAGAAGGGGGGAGAGAGTTCAGGTATAACTGCTGGAGGGGTTTTGCTTGAGGGCAATGAGGATACTCAAGTAAAGAGTAGCTGAGGACAACACCTTACTTGTTCCAGAAAGAAATGTCACAGCTTTGGTCACTTTGAAAAAGATAATGGGCAAAGCCCTGAGCAAAGTCCTGCTCTCCTGCCTCATTCCAGCAGCTGTGTCCTAAGCTTTGCCTCTCTTGATTTATCTGAGCTATGGGGACCTGGAAACCCCCCAGATCCAAATCTTCAATTAAAATCTTGGGGTTTGTATCCAAGGCTCATAAATGCTGCAAAAAGAATTTCCTCAGTCCTGCAATGAATAGCAGACATTTCTGAATAAAACTTTAAACTCCCAAGCTTTCTCTCGTTAGGCTTCAGCTGGTTTGGTAAAGATGTATCTGGTTTGGGTTTAGCTTAGTTACAGATATCCTGGAGGGAAGAATTCATAGTAACATCTTGCCTTAGCTTCCCTGTCCTTTCATTCCCTTACAGCTACAAGAATAATTAACGTTTTTATTATCTGTAAAATAAATAGCTGCTTATAAAGGGCTGTAGAGTACCACAAAAATTGAGCAGGAAGTAAGGATTGGGACATTTTGTGTTTTTTCACCCTACTATTCCTGCATGGCTGGACCTCAGTATGTTTCTGTACCAGGAGGTGGCACTGATAATCACAGGGATCTTCAGCAGATCTGAACCAAAAACCGGCTGGTAAAACCTCTGTTGATATGAGGCATGACTGCAGCTGTGTGAGCCTTCACAACGGTCCGCGTGTCTGTTTTGGCTTTATATAACCTGCAGAAGAATGGCAGACAGCCTGTCTACCCAAAATTATCGATTCAATCTCCTGAAGTGCAGAAGTCTCGTGAGTGGTTATAGGACGTCAAAAAACAAGCTGGCTCTAGCAAGAAGAGCATCAGTAGTGTGGCTCCCTAATGCATTTGTAGTATTTCAGAACATAAAACTGTTATCAAGTGAGAAGTACTTAATCCTCTCAGAATATGCCTGAGAAAGTTCTGGTGCTCCTGGTGGAGGCAGAAGTAAGTAATACAGGCATGGGTTTTGGACTGAGAAATCTTTTGTGATGATTGTGGAGCTAGAGCAAAAAAATAGCCTAAATGCCTTCAGCACTGCAGTGCTTGACTTTTAGGTCCCAGAGACAGAAACCAACATGCATCCAACAGGGCAGGTGCTTTGCATCCCGCGGGGAATCAATATACATCAGAGTAGGGAATCTTACTTGAGGTGTTTCACAGAGGTTAGTCCGTGGACTGCTGGTACTGTGTAAGATATCAGAAGGTGTCCTGTCTAAGAAGTGCAGAATTATCCTTAAACATTCATGCAAGGAAAGAAGCAAAATTGGAGAATAAAAGTAAGTGAACACTCAGATGTCAGCCTGCCTGCCTTTTGGTTCTGATGCAAAACATTAAGGTAACACTGCAGAGGGCAGTCCTTGGGAAAAACAGTTGTTTGGGGTTTTGTTTAAAGATCTGAAATCATTCTTGTTTCCAGGGTGTCCTCTCAGGGCTGTGAGGAAGGTCAGCAGCTGCCTGCCTCTCCTGAGGACAGGGCTCTTTTCCCCTCTGTCTTTCATAGCACAGAGGGCTAGAGTTTCATCTTGAGAAAACATGAAGGGTGCTTGTGGTAACTCTTGCTTGAAGGCATTTTGGAGATACTGGGAGTAAGTTGTTCAGATCTTCTGGTGGTCTAAGAAATTTTTAAGCCACATTTCTGATCTCCAAAGAGAGTTTTGTAATTGCCAAGCAATTTTCAGAGCATGAAAAGGGATGTCTTCCCTGAAGCTCACTCCAGAACTTCCTGATTTTATTTCCTAAGCCTGATGGAGACATAAGCATGAGGTACCAAAATGTGGCAGCTGTGCACATATACAGATGTTGACTTTCTCTGCACAAAAGCTGCTTCCAATGCTTGGCTCAGCTCAGGCAGAATTAGCTGGGAGTCTCAAGCATAGCCCTGTTTAGACTTACCCTGGCATGCCTGAAGAGCAAGATGTAGCAAGAAAGCTAAATAAATTGCAGGCTATTGGAGGACTCGGTATTTTTAGACAGTTGATGTGACCACTTTTGGTGGGATATAAAGCCCAGTCACTCTTATTAGACACAGCCTATCCAACTCGAGGTGCAAACTGCCTCAGGATGGGAAGCAAGCAGACTCTCCGTTTCCCTATTTTAGCTCTGTGAATACGAAGGAGCCAATAAAACTAATAAAGCAATGACTGATTTAGTTTGTCTAGTGGTGGTTGTCTATGGTTGTATCATCAGCTCCTCTCAAAACAGTTACCATAGTAATGAAAAACATCTGTAACCGTTTAGAGGTTCTTAAGGACAACAAATGCATAACCTAGTCCAAGAAAGAAGTGATTAGGAAAAGGTCATACTGGATTTACTTCTCTGGAAGCACTATTTCTCCATGCACCTAACCAGAAGCCCTATTCACCTGCACACATGATCTTTTTTCTTGTATCCACATCTCCCAAGATCAACAGGGATTGCCTATTTAGCACATTTGCTTCTTTCTTTAACTAGGCTTTGACAGACTCCAAAGAAAATGTCTTGCCTGTGTGACCTGTCATCACAGTTCACTTTTTATGCAGGAGGAACTGACCTGCTATTTATTTAATGTCATCTTTTTGCTCACATCTAATCAATAAGAATTGACCACTATTGTTATTAATTCAGCTCAATGAAGTATTGCATATTTCAAACAATCATATAGCTGATGAGGCAGATATAACAATTACTTCATTGTTTTGTCTCTTGTTATTTAATTAATGCATTTTTTTCTCTAATTCCAGCTTTACTTTGGAATTATAAATTCAAAGACTTGATATAGAGAAAATGATTATATGCTATGATGTTGAACAAAAATATTAGAAAGCTGCTAAAATTCATGCCAGAGCATTTGAAGTAAGCTTATTTTATGTTCTTTCTGGTCAAATAAGGTTCTCTGCCGGAGAACTTAGGTCAAGCTATCGTACAAA